>JAPDNY010000002.1:27632829-27653623 GCA_029375565.1 Gekko gecko | reverse complement strand
CACAGGTTTCGGTTTCGGCGTCGCGAATGGCGGCCGCTTCTCGGGACGCTCCCGGAGGCGGTTAGCCCACGCGCAGTCAGGGGGGTCTTCGCTTATGCGAAAGACCCTAGTGAGCCTTAGGTTAAGGCTCCGAACCGGGGGCGCTTGGGGAGTAGCCTCTTTACCGGCAGACAGCCGGGAAATTGAGGCTTTCCCCCTGCCCCAATCGGCCCCGCTGCGGCGTGCCCGTAATGGGACTTAGCGGCGCCACCGAATTCCAGGAGTGAAAACAGCGCTATGGTTCAACATAAAAAGAAGAAGTAGCATCGAATCGTGAGTTGAAGATCTATTTTGAAGCGTAAATCGGAGCCCCCCTATATGCGTATAAGCGTTGGGAGGAGGGAGGAGTCCCCACCCCCCTCGAGAAGCAAGTCATACAAAGGGAGCGCGAAGGGGGACAGAAAGAAATCAAACTGTTGGTGAAAGTACCGTTGGGGCTGCATAGAAGAATGTGATCATCTTAGCTTCCTGGGGGATGCGGCACGAGCTTTTTAAAAGTAAACAAAAAAACAAAATGTCGATAATGGAAAAAGCCCGGTTGCTACAGGAAGAGAAGAGAGGAGGGACTTCCGGTCCAGACAGCCCCCCCCAAGAGCTGGCTGTCAATCAACAGAAAAAGGAGATGCTGTGCCCCCTGCTGGATCAATTGCAGAAGATCAACCAAACATTGTTCAAAATGGAAAGTGTTCTCATCAGCCGACAGAAACAGATACTGGAAACAACTAGTAGGATGAAGGAGATTGAACAGAAATCGAATTTGATTCCAGGTTTCCAGGGCGCTAAAGAGGAAGAGAAAGAAGATCTCGGATTTACCTTGACAAATGTCTTGGCACCCCTAACTGGCAGTGAAGCGATAAAGTTAAAAGAAGAGGGGAAAAGGCTCCCAAAGCCTACTCCGCCTTTATAAAAAGAAGTACTCTGCCAGTAGAAGGGGATGTCGAACATAGCAGGCGACAGACGAGAGATCGAATTTCATCTGAAGAGTTTGTGGAGCCCTGGAAGCCTGAAGGCCAGATGATTAAGAAAAAAAGAAAAGAAAGAAGATGGATTCCATTTTTAGAACACGGAAACGCCTGAAGAGACACACCAGCAGGAAGGATGCAGCACCTAAAATTGGGATAAGTGCAGAAGACAGCAGCCTAGGGGAAGGTGATGGAACGGAAGACTTCAAAATTAAAAGGGACTTAATCCATAACTGGAAGAAAATTAAGAAGAAGATACTTTGAGGACTGTTCGTGTTGCATCTGGAAGGAGCTGTTTAATTACTAACCCCAATGGACTTTACTAACTGTATTAACAGAGTGACTTTGGACTTTGAATTAGTTAAAAAAAGAAGATCTTCTAACCATGATTGATGCCAAAACTTGGTATTGGTTATTAACCTAAACTAACCCTCACTAACAGAAAAAATTTCACTCCACCTTTTTCTTTCTCCATCTGTCTACCCTTCCCTTTTCTTATAAAAAGAATAAAATTCTCTCTTCTTTAAGAGAGTTTTACAACAACAAAAAAAAAACAGTTCTGCCACAGGACAGACCAAACATTAGGGAATTGGATATTGACTGTGAGGCATTTGCGAGCTATTTTGTGGACAAAGTCTTGGCACTCCACCGCAACCTCCCCGCCACAGTTGAAACAGCGAGTAAACTCAAGGCCCATGGCACGTCCTTGATTTCGGGTTTGGATCACTTCAGCCCACTCAGCCTGGAGGAAGTCAACAGATTCCTCATGACTGTGCACCCAACCTTACGCAGCCTTGATCTGTGCCCTTCCTGGCTCATTAAAGCTGCCATGAGGGGTTCCAAGGTGCCCTAAGGGAGATTGTCAACAAGTCCCTCTCTGAGGGATGGTTCCCGGTGGCACTCAAGGAAGCAATGGTCCACCCTCTCCTGAGAAAAAACAACTCTGGACCCAGCTGAATTGGCCAACTACTGGCCAGTTTCCAATTTGTGCTAGAATTTCAGACCTCTGAAAGATTTCTTTTTTTCTTTTTTCTTTTTGTGGAACACATGGAAAAGGTGAACTTCTGGTGAATACAACCAACTCTTTCTTCCCACTGATACTTACAAAAGGAAAGAATAAAATTCTTCTGAATGGAGCATAATAGTAATATCTAGATCAAGGACAGATAAACTGATGCCCCCCAAGCCATATGTGGACTCTCTCCCATTCCCACTACTGATCGGGAGCTACCATAAAAGGGCAGACTTGGTTGACATGGAGCAAAAATTCTCTTCTAACTCCAGACCAAGATTTATGCACAAATAAAAAGCTGCATTTTCATTAGTGGAGATTGTTAATACATCCTTAAATTGGAAACTCAAGCAGTGTTCTGCTGAAGTGAAAGTAAATGTCTGTGAGGTTATAGGGGTAAAAGCTTTTGGTTATAAATGTGCTCATTAAAGCTGCAGGGAATATGCCCAGCTTGTCAGATGGACCGTGACAAGAAATTTCGGGACAGGGTAAAAGCCGGAACGGCCCGGAACGGCCCGGAACGGGCACTAAACAAACAATAGTGCCGCAAAAAACACTGGGATGCATTACAGCCACTCCAGAACAACACTCCAGAACTGAAAACACGGAACTCCCACCCTTTCATTAACCCTTTCCAGGCCAAAAAGCCTCCGGAACACTCCAGAACGGCCCGGAACGGGCACTAAACAAACAATAGTGCCGCAAAAAACACTGGGATGCATTACAGCCACTCCAGAACAACACTCCAGAACTGAAAACACGGAACTCCCACCCTTTCATTAACCCTTTCCAGGCCAAAAAGCCTCCGGAACACTCCAGAACGGCCCGGAACGGGCACTAAACAAACAATAGTGCCGCAAAAAACACTGGGATGCATTACAGCCACTCCAGAACAACACTCCAGAACTGAAAACACGGAACTCCCACCCTTTCATTAACCCTTTCCAGGCCAAAAAGCCTCCGGAACACTCCAGAACGGCCCCGGAACGGGCACTAAACAAACAATAGTGCCGCAAAAAACACTGGGATGCATTACAGCCACTCCAGAACAACACTCCAGAACTGAAAACAGGGAACTCCCACCCTTTTATTAACCCGTTCCAGGCCAAAAAGCCTCCGGAACACCCCGGAACGGCCCGGAACGGGCACTAAACAAACAATAGTGCTGCCTAAAACACTGGGATGCATTACAGCCACTCCAGAACAACACTCCAGAACTGAAAACACGGAACTCCCACCCTTTTATTAACCCGTTCCAGGCCAAAAGCCTCCAGAACACCCCGGAACAGCCCGGAACGGGCACTAAACAAACAATAGTGCCGCAAAAAACACTGGGATGCATTACAGCCACTCCAGAACAAAACTCCAGAACTGAAAACACGGAACTCCCACCCTTTCATTAACCCTTTCCAGGCCAAAAAGCCTCCGGAACACCCCAGAACGGCCCGGAACGGGCACTAAACAAACAATAGTGCCGCAAAAAACACTGGGATGCATTACAGCCACTCCAGAACAACACTCCAGAACTGAAAACACGGAACTCCCAACCTTTTATTAACCCGTTCCAGGCCAAAAAGCCTCCAGAACACCCCGGAACAGCCCGGAACGGGCACTAAACAAACAATAGTGCCGCAAAAAACACTGGGATGCATTACAGCCACTCCAGAACAACACTCCAGAACTGAAAACACGGAACTCCCACCCTTTCATTAACCCTTTCCAGGCCAAAAAGCCTCCGGAACACCCCGGAACGGCCCGGAACGGGCACTAAACAAACAATAGTGCCGCAAAAAACACTGGGATGCATTACAGCCACTCCAGAACAACACTCCAGAACTGAAAACACGGAACTCCCACCCTTTTATTAACCCGTTCCAGGCCAAAAAGCCTCCAGAACACCCCGGAACAGCCCGGAACGGGCACTAAACAAACAATAGTGCCGCAAAAAACACTGGGATGCATTACAGCCACTCCAGAACAACACTCCAGAACTGAAAACACGGAACTCCCACCCTTTTATTAACCCGTTCCAGGCCAAAAAGCCTCCAGAACACCACGGAACGGCCCGGAACGGGCACTAAACAAACAATAGTGCCGCAAAAAACACTGGGATGCATTACAGCCACTCCAGAAAAACACTCCAGAACTGAAAACACGGAACTCCCACCCTTTTATTAACTCTTTCCAGGCCAAAAAGCCTCCGGAACGGCCCGGAACGGCCCGGAACGGGCACTAAACAAACAATAGTGCTGCCTAAAACACTGGGATGCATTACAGCCACTCCAGAACAACACTCCAGAACTGAAAACACGGAACTCCCACCCTTTTATTAACCCGTTCCAGGCCAAAAAGCCTCCGGAACACCCCGGAACGGCCCGGAACGGGCACTAAACAAACAATAGTGCTGCCTAAAACACTGGGATGCATTACAGCCACTCCAGAACAACACTCCAGAACTGAGAACACGGAACTCCCACCCCTTTATTAACCCTTTCCAGGCCAAAAAGCCTCCGGAACACCCCGGAACGGCCCGGAACGGGCACTAAACAAACAATAGTGCCGCAAAAAACACTGGGATGCATTACAGCCACTCCAGAACAACACTCCAGAACTGAAAACACGGAACTCCCACCCTTTTATTAACCCGTTCCAGGCCAAAAAGCCTCCGGAACGGCCCGGAACGGCCCGGAACGGGCACTAAACAAACAATAGTGCTGCCTAAAACACTGGGATGCATTACAGCCACTCCAGAACAACACTCCAGAACTGAAAACACGGAACTCCCACCCTTTCATTAACCCTTTCCAGGCCAAAAAGCCTCCAGAACACCCCGGAACGGCCCGGAACGGGCACTAAACAAGGAATAGTGCCGCAAAAAACACTGGGATGCATTACAGCCACTCCAGGACAACACTCCAGAACTGAAAATACGGAACTCCCACCCTTTTATTAACCTTTTCCAGGCCAAAAATCCTCCGGAACACCCCGGAACAGCCCGGAACGGGCACTAAACAAATAATAGTGCTGCAATAACCAGTGGCACGCATTTCAGCCACTCCAGAACAACACTCCAGAACTGAAAACACGGAACTCCCACCCTTTTATTAATCTTTTTTAGGCCAAAAATCCTCCGGAACACCCCGGAACGGCCCGGAACGGGCACTAAACAAACAATAGTGCCGCAAAAAACAGTGGCACGCATTGCAGCCACTCTAGGACAACACTCCAGAACTGAAACCACAGAACTCCCACCCTTTTATTAACCCGTTCCAGGCCAAAGAGCCTCCAGAACACCACGGAACGGCCCGGAACGGGAACTAAACATAGAATAGTGCCGGAAAAAACACTGGGATGCATTACAGCCACTCAAGAACAACACTCCAGAACTGAAAACACGGAACTCCCACCCTTTTATTAACCCTTTCCAGGCCAAAAATCCACCGGAACACCCCGGAACGGCCCGGAACGGGCACTAAACAAACAATAGTGCTGCAAAAAACAGTGGCACGCATTACAGCCACTCAAGGACAACACTCCAGAAGTGAAAACACAGAACTCCCACCCTTTTATTAACCCGTTCCAGGCCAAAAAGCCTCCAGAACACCATGGAACGGCCCGGAACGGGAACTAAACAAGGAATAGTGCCGCAAAAAACACTGGGATGCATTACAGCCACTCCAGGACAACACTCCAGAACTGAAAATACGGAACTCCCACCCTTTTATTAACCTTTTCCAGGCCAAAAATCCTCCGGAACACCCCGGAACAGCCCGGAACGGGCACTAAACAAACAATAGTGCTGCAATAACCAGTGGCACGCATTTCAGCCACTCCAGAACAACACTCCAGAACTGAAAACACGGAACTCCCACCCTTTTATTAATCTTTTTTAGGCCAAAAATCCTCCGGAACACCCCGGAACGGCCCGGAACGGGCACTAAACAAACAATAGTGCCGCAAAAAACAATGGGATGCATTGCAGCCACTCCAGAACAACACTCCAGAAGTGACAACACGGAACTCCCACCCTTTTATTAACCCGTTCCAGGCCAAAAAGCCTCCAGAACACCCCGGAACGGCCCGGAACGGGAACTGAACAAACAATAATGCCGCAAAAAAAACTGGGATGCATTACAGCCACTCCAGAACAACACTCCAGAAGTGAAAACACGGAACTCCCACCCTTTTATTAATCTTTTTTAGGCCAAAAATCCTCCGGAACACCCCGGAACGGCCCGGAACGGGCACTAAACAAACAATAGTGCCGCAAAAAACAGTGGCACGCATTGCAACCACTCCAGAACAACACTCCAGAAGTGAAAACACGGAACTCCCACACTTTTATTAACCCGTTCTAGGCCAAAAATCCTCCGGAACACCCTGGAACAGCCCGGAACAGGCACTAAACAAACAATAGTGCCGCAAAAACCAGTGGCACGCATTTCAGCCACTCCAGAACAACACTCCAGAAGTGAAAACACGTAACTCCCACCCTTTTATTAACCCTTTCCAGGCCAAAAAGCCTCTGGAACACCCCGGAACGGCCCGGAACGGGCACTAAACAAACAATAGTGCCGCAAAAACCAGTGGCACGCATTACAACAACTCCAGAATAACACTCCAGAAGTGAAAACATGGAACTTCCACCCTTTTATTAACTCTTTCCAGGCCAAGGTGCCTCCAGAACACCCTGGAATGGCCCGGAACGGGCACTAAACAAACAATAGTGTCGCAAGAAAGAGTGGCATGCATTACAGCCACTCCAGAAGTGAAAACATGGAACTCCCGCCTTTTTATTAACCCTTTCCAGGCAAAAATGTCTCCGGGAAAGCCCGGAATGGCCCAGAATGGGCACTAAACAAACTATAGTACTGCAAGAAACAGTGGCATGCATTACAGGCACTCCAGAACAATATTTCAGAAATGAAAACACAGAATTCCCACCCTTTTATGTCATCTGCAAATTTAGCCACTTCACTGCTTACTCCCAATTCCAAATCGTTAATAAACAAGTTAAAAGCATCGGACCGAGTACTGTTCCCTGTGGTACCCCACTGCTCACCACCCTCCATTGAGAAAGTTTCCCATTTATACTCACTCTCTGTTTCCTATTGGTAAGCCAGTTTTCAATCCCCAAGAGGACTTATCCTTTTATCCCATGACTATTGAGCTTACTTAGGATCCTTTGATGAGGAACTGTATCAAAAGCTTTCTGGAAGTCAAGGTAAATAATAGCTGTTGGGTCCCCCTTGTCCACATGTTTGTTCACTCCCTCAAAAAACACTAACAGGTTAGTGAGACAAGATCTTCCCTTACAGAACCCATGCTGAGTCTGCCTCAATAGCTTTTGTTCATCAATGTGCCTACTAGTTCTTTCCTTGATAACAGTTTCCACCAACTTACCCAGTATCGATGTCAGACTGACTGGCCTGTAATTTCCCGGATCTCCCCTGGAGCCCTTTTTAAAGATGGGAGTGACATTAGCTACCTTCCAGTCCTCAGGAATGGAGGCAGATTTTAAAGAAAGATTACATATTTTTGTCAGGAGATCCACAAGTTCACATTTGAGTTCTTTCAGAACTCTCGGATGAATGGAATCCGGGCCTGGTCATTTATTAATTTTTAAATTGTCCATAAGTCGGAGGACTTCCTGTCTTGTCACCGCAATCTGATTCAGGTCTTTCAAACCCCCTCCCGAAATCGGTGCTTCTGGAGTGGGCAAGCACTTCTCCTCTTCCACACTGAAGACAAAGGCAAAAAATGCATTCAGCTTCTCAGCCATTTCCCTATCATCCTTCACTACTCCTTTTACCCCTTGGTCATCCAAGGGCCCCACTGCCTCCCTGGCTGGCTTCCTACTTCTAATGTATTTGAAGAAAGTTTTATTGTTGGCCTTTATATTTTTTGCGATATGCTCCTTATATTCCCTTTTTGCTTTCCTGATCACAGACTTGCATTTTATTTGCCACAATCTGTGTTCCCTTTTATCAGCCTCACTGAGACTAGCTTTCCACCGCTTAAAGGAATCCTTCTTACCTTTTAGAGCTTCCATTACTTTATTTGTTAACCATGCAGGCTTTTTTCTATACCTGTTTGTGCCTTTCCTGACCTGTGGTATATATTTTTTCTGAGCTTCTAGGATTGTCTTTTTAAATAGTCTCCAAGCTTCCCCAATGGTTTTGACCTTCTCCATTCTTCCTTTCAATTTCTTCCTCACATGTCCCCTCATACCAGAGAAGTTACCCCTTTTAAAGTTAAAAGTGGTTGCGTCAATCTTTTTGGGCAACTCCCTATTTGTACAAACGTTAAACTCAATGACATTATGGTCACTGTTCCCAAGTGGTGCAATCACTTTTACATCTCTCACCAGGTCTTGGGTGTTACTTAGGACCAATCCAGGATCGCCTCTCCCCTGGTAGGATCTGTGACCATCTGTTGCATAGCACAGTCATTAAGAGTGTCTAAAAACTCAATCTCTTTTTCCCGACTAGAACTCATATTGACCCAATCGATGTGTGGGTAGTTAAAGTCACCTATTATGGCACAGTTACTTTGTTTAGCCGCTATCTTTAATTCATTCATCATTTTTTGATCCTCCTCTACATTTTGATCTGGTGGGCCATAACAAACTCCCACTGTTAAGCCTCCTTTTGGACCCACTATTTCAACCCATAGCATTTCCAGAAGCGAATCCAATTCTCTTACCTTCTCAGTCTTACTGGACTGTATACCCTCTCTGACATACAGAGCCACCCCACCTCCAACCCTTCCCCCCCTAGTCTTCTGATATAATTTATAACCAAGAATCACCGTATCCCACTGATTTTCCTCATCCCACCAAGTTTCTGAAATACCCACAATGTCTATTCCCCCCCCAACACCAAGCATTCCAACTCCCCGATTTTACCTCAGAGACTTCTAGCATTTGTATATAAACACTTATAGTTTCCCACGCTTGTTAAGCCCACAAGCTTCCTCTTGCTGCCTCGAGACCTTGCCAGGCAGTTCCTATCATTAGCCACAGTCTCAGTGGACAATTTTAATCCATTTCCGTGTACAAAAGTAATAGCTACCCCTACAGCTCTTTGAGATGAGCCATCCCGAACCAGAGGCTTTTCATCTCCTGTCGGCTTTCCCCCATTATTCAGTTTAAAAACTGCTCTGCCACCTTTTTGATTTTGAATGCCAGCAGTTGGGTTCCTTCTTGGGACAAGTGGAGACCGTCCCTTTTGTACAGCTCCCTCTTGTCCCAAAAAGCATCCCAGTGCCTAACAAACTTTAACCCTTCCCCCTTACACCATAGTCTCATCAACGCATTGAGACTCCTGATCTATGTCTGCCTCTCTGTTCCTGCACGTGGAACAGGTAGCACTTCCGAGAAGGCTACCTTGGAGGTCCTGGCCTTGAATTTCCTGCCCAGCAGCCTAAATTTCTCCTCCAGGACCTCACGACTGCATTTCCCCACATTGTTGGTGCCGACGTGCACCATGATCACTAGCTCCTCCCCAGCACTATTGAGAAATCCCTTGCTGGTATCTCCATATTGGCTGTTCTATGTCTCACAAATTCCATTTTTAATCCCACTCTTCAGATTTTTCAGCAAACCTGGGTATTGCTCATATTTATACAAACATATTGTTGTGGAATTGGAACCTCAACTGAGCCTCATTCCCTTGAACAACCTATTTTGTATTTACTTCTATCGCTGAATCTTTGGTTTCCCAAGATGCTTCAGGGCTCGGCTAGTGCTTTAGCCTTTGTGACATAGATTGCTCGGTGTATGACTTTTGCCTTAGTCGGTGTTTATACATTCCAGGGGTGAGCAGTGCCGTTCTTAAAGTCTCAAAGTATAGTTATCAGGGTTATCCCGACCTCTGAGAAACAGTAACTCTGGTCAGGAGTCACTAGTCAGAAAGTAAACATTCATCTTGCCAAGAAAGGGAATGGTCTGATTTTGATCAGAGCTCATCCCATTTCTGATTGACAGCCCCTTTGGATCCTAAAGGCCTTGGGGGAGAGATGGAATATATTCCTGATAAACATATATACAAGTGCACTAATTTTCTAATAGGTAATGGTTTTTTTTACGATGGTTGCTAAATTGCTATTTGCTTGAATACTTTTGCATTATGGGTTGAAATTTTCAGCACATGGTTTTAAATATGGAACAGTTCTCTCTCTCTCTCTCTCTCTCTCTCTCTCTCGCTCGCTCGCTTGCTTGCTACAGGGTCCTGCCAGTTTTCATCCCCTGCCCTTACCAAACTGGGTGGGAATGGAAGTCCTAGGAAAGTTTTCTGCACTCCTAATTTCCCCAGTACCTATCTCCTTTCTTTCAGTGACTCCTAACTCTTCCTAGGGATGTTTCAGATGTAAGTTAACTCCATGTCTCATAAAGCTTCAGCTGCCTGTTTCCTCTACTAAATGGACAAGACATTTTTCTCCAGACCTGTCAATAAACCTAGCTGCAGGCCACTTTATCCCACAAAGACTGAACTCCCAGACCGTAGAATCATATACACAGCAGAGGAAAAGGGAAAAATATGGGTAGAGGTGCCATGAAATGCAAGAGATAGAGTTCTAGACAACATTTGGAATTGTACAGTATAATCACACTGACAACAAACATACGTTAAGCAATTTTATGCCTAGAGTAGATAAGAGAATGTCAACTTTATTTAAACTAAAATGGGAAAATTCAATCCCTGCAGTTTCTCTGGATTCTCCATTTGAAGTTCCTTACTGTTATATTTCAAGAAATCTGTTACCACAGCACTCTTTTTTGCTGCAACTGACTAGGGTAGCCATCTGGCTTCTTGAGAACTATATATTTTATTATCTTATAATAAAATAAATATAATAGTTAAGAGTAGTTCTGAAAAAAGAAGTTCTCAAAGCCTTTATACATATAAACATTTTTAACAATATTCTTTAGGAAATATGAACCCAGTAATATACAAAAAATCCCAACAAAAACAAAATCCTAGTTACACCAAAATATGGCTTTAGAATATTTTTCTAAGTATTGAAAACAAATATTTTCACATTGTCTAACACCATCTAAAACTATCAACACTAGCTTTAAAAAAAAATCAAAGGATGCATCAAGGGAAACATCATTGCTGAATTATGCATTCCTGACTGCTGCAAATACAGCCTATTGCTTGCAACACTTTGGACATTTAAAGACACCATGAGGAACCTGAGTTATCTCAAGGCAAGACAGATGGTACCAGTCCTGACATATTCCCTGACACAGAACCATTGTGTCCTTCTTGGGCTTCTTACACAAGTTACCCATCAAGCACAAAGAGCAAGATGAAGAATAATACTGTTGTATTGCTGAAGACAGAAATTCAACAGTGGCTGGAGACCCTTTTGGTGCACTTCTGGAAATAGGTGCTTTGAAATTGCTTTTGACTTTTTGTGTTATTTCTTTCTTTGTTCTCTGATGGTTCCCCTGCATGAAACTTGGTCGTTGAAGGAATGATTTGTGTCTGAGCAGTTCGTTAGCGATCCATTGCCGTACAGGAAGCATGTCTGGTGGGAATGGGACTGCTGACCCACTGCACAGTATGTGTGCAAACAAACACACAAAAATCCCACAGTTAAATGAATCCTTCTGGACTGGTATGTCAACTGGTGCATGAATAATCCATTCTGACCAATTAATCTGTGAAAGTGTCTGCATCTCCATAAATGTTTGCAGCATGTCAGTATAATCAGTGGAAAGGCCATGGTTGGAATCAAGATAGAGAATAATTTTCCACTTAAAGAATACTATCATCAGTATCCAGTGAGAATTCTGTACATTTGTGGGAATGAGCCAGATGTCCCTCGCCATAACACGAGAATTTATGCCAAAGTTATGCACATTTGTTGTATATCCATGTAATTCCATGGAGCGCATGATAAATGGGCTGAATACACTCACATCGACATCCTTGGTGGCAGCAGCTGCCAGGGTAACCCTAGTAAATAGGAAGCCCTCAATGACAGTATCAACCAGCCAGTTATTATCCAAGAGAGACTTCATGTCCTCCGCATTGATGTAGACTCGTTGTATATACGTGCTTCTCATGCGTGGATAACCTTTTACAGAGCCCCATGGAACACACTGGCTTACTTCCAATTCTTTACTTGTTTTTTGAGGGGTACTCGAAAACTGTGGGGGTTCTGATTCTAAATTGAGAGCCAAGGAAGAAATTTGTCTTTCCTTTCCTGCCACTGTATTTTCACTTGACACTTTTTCCTTAGGTATGACATCAGTTACACTGTGACCGCTCATGAGAATGGAGTCTGATGCTGCCAGTATAGTTAGCTCATCCTTTTGCCTTGGTTTCTTTCTTCCTGATCTTCCTTTCCTTGCACTCATCCTGAGTTTCTTCAAAGAGTACATTACCTTAAATAGAAAAACAATCAGACAAGTATAAATAACAAGAGACCATTAGATACCTACCTTATAAATAAAAAAGATGACTCAAAACTGGAATATACTGTCCCTCAACACTTGAGGACTAAATGAAAACACAGATGGCTCCTACGATAGATAATTGGTTAGAAAAAGTCTGGGATCAACTTATCATGGAAAAGATTACAGAAAACATAAGACAAGATGATTGTAACCCACAGCAGTCCAATTTCCAAATGAAATGGCTACCAGTCATAGATTACACAATGGCATCTGACATGCAACCAAATAGTCCAATATATCTTAAGCTAATATACACATAATTAACAACAAATTAAGACAAGGTGATCTCTGTGATACACCAAAGACAACATGATAGTATATTCTTGTAAAACAAAGGGTAAAAATAGGTTCAATTGCTAATAGCCTTTTAGTTTATATAACCAGATAAGGAACATATAGAATAACATGCAAGAAATGAAGAATCTGGCACTGATGACACCCGGGGTCATTTTGTAGAATAAGAGGAGCAGGAGTTCATTACCATAACTCATTAGCATAACTTATTTGCATATGCCACACCCCCTGACATCACCGGAAGGCAATACCCACTGCTCAGGCTCCACTGGACTGTTTTGGATGGCTGGCTATGTGGGGAGGAAGCATGCAGATCTGCCCTCACAGAGGAGGGAGAGATTGTACCTGAATAAACCTTGGTCTTAAAGGTGCTACTGGACTCTTTTGGATGGCCAGCAAGTGCAGGAAGGCGCGTGGCTGCTCATGGGTCGAGGAGGGTGGCGTGGAGGATGCACATGGCCTCAAGCAGGTAGGGGGCCAGGGTGGTGGCGGGGCAGAGGCTCAGGAGAAGGCCGATTAGGTGCAGGAGGCCAGGGCAGAGTTCCTAGCAGGCCTCATGGGAGTTGCTGGGGCCCACCTTGAAGAGGCGCCGAGCCAGGGCCGGCATGAGGATGGGCAGAGCGTGGGCGGGCTGGGTGCCATGGCCTAGGCAATGGCAGAGCAGCTCGAGGGCCAGCTTGCGACAGCACTCTGCTGGGTTGGCCAGCAGGCCAGGAAAGGTGAGGGGAGCTGCGGGGAGCAGGGGGTGGGGCTTCCTGCATATGCCCACCCTCTGGGCTCCTTACTACCGGAGCTTCACTCCTGTGCACTCCTGCAGGAAATGAGCCCTCCAGGACACTAACACTGTAATAAGAAATAAACCTACTTTATTGATACAATTTAAGTAATATATTGGCATTTATTCTGATATTAGTTGGAGAAACTCTTTAAGATGAAATGATATCTATGTATCTGTATACCTATGCATTTTAATAAAAACATCAATTAAAAAAAAAGTATATCACCTTCGTTGGATGCAGACTTTTCCCTATACCAATCTGTACTGCCATTATATGGTAGCATGTTCTGGAACTATTGCAAGTACATGTTTCTGTTGGGAATAATTTTACCACATATTCCTTGTCACGTAATCCTCTGACAATGAAGCAGGCAGACTGTGCTTGGAAAAATATGCGATTTTGACTAACCATCACATGAGCTAGACCTTCCATGGTCTTCGATTTACGGTCAGCTCTTGGTACTTGAGGCTTTTCTTGATCTGCCTGCATCTTTCCTTGTTTTATAACTTGCACAATGTCATCTAAAGGAATATAGTCTGCTGGAAACTGTATGTCATCAGGACTTAACTTTCTGCTGGTAAATTCCATTGATAGGTGGTAATTGCCAATATCACACAGGCCTCTCAAAATTTCCTTCAGGTAGTAAGTCTGAAGGAAGTAAAAAGCCAGAACCATTTCATCCATATTTTGTTCTTTTTCATTGCACAGCCTCTTGAACACGGCATTCATGCTTTCAGATACATTTGTTGTGATGCCACTGGTTTCCTTATATACTCCTCTTTTTTCCAATAACCATCTGCCACTGTTTGTTAAAATAACTTTTTGCAGCTTCTGCTCAAAGTAACCCAGAAAGCTAGCACTCCACTTGACTTTCAGCTTTCCCAGCAATTCCAGAAACTCCTTTTCACTCTTACAGTCCAATAGCTGAAGAATGTTGTTGGAGTAAACCTTCCTATCAGCTTTTCCTCCTTCATGCACTGAAACCCAGAATTCCACATCTTTTATAATATGGTTCCAGCAAAGGACATGTGTACAGTGTGGAATACCTTTTTCTATGCCTTGCATAATAGCAGCTTCTCTGTCTGTGACTATCACTGTGGAATCACGGTTTATCTGAGGCACATGTTTCCCTATAAATGCAAAAAAAGTCTCATGCGCATTTGTGGTGCGCTTGTCATGAATCAAAATAGCCAGTGGTATTGCTGGCTTCTCCTCAAAAAAAGTACATTGGAAAACTAGGGGGGAAACATAGAAATCTCCAAGCTGAAAAGTTGTGTCATAAGAAAGAAGAATAGTTTTATTCTGTGCTGCCACTTCTTCAAATATGTGAATGATTTCTGGGAGTGCCAAAATAACGCAGGTTTCTGGGATTAGTGTGTATAGACATATAAACCCTTCAAGGGCATAGTGAAGTTCATACACAGCATATAAATCATCATGGCTGAGTCTATTCTTCTTCTTCTCATACTTGAGTTTGTTTTTTATTTGCTGCAGGTCCTTAGGAAGCATCACTTTGACATGTCCAGGTGAAGCACTACTCATAGCAATTTTTTTCTGGTAAACTTTGCAGGGATTATCATATTTCTCTTCTGCAACCTCTTTCAGGACAGATGGCATGGTGCGTGCATAAGACCTTGTGGTATATTTTTTCATATTGCCATGAGGCACAGAGGGCTGAGGTCTCTCATCTTGTCCAAGATAATGGACAATTACTCTGTTCACATTTCCCTCCGGAAGTTCATACCCATATCGGTGGAACATCACTTGCTCACCATTTATCAATCTCTGGAAGTACATCTTTCGTATCAAAGGTTGCCCTCTTGGCAAAAGATGCCTTCCTTTTTGGACCCATTGAAACCGGTCACACCTCCAGTCATCTTTTTTATGCTGTTTTCCTTCAAAGCTGTATAGATACAGCTGCCCACATTTTGGATTACAGGCAGGAAGAGTTGATACTCTACTTACATCAGGGTTTATTATTATTTCTGCTGCTTCCTGAAGTGAGAGTTGTTCAAACTTCATCATATATATGATACTCATTGTTCAGATAATCTGGCTCACTTTTCCTACTTCAAGGAATACACAAATTTGCTGCCTCTTAGCCAGGTGCACAAAGTGATTTCTGTTCACATGGGTGTGGTCTCTTGTCTACATAGGAAAAGATTTTCCTCTCTCTGCAGGAGACAGCAGGCATTGTAGCGCCCTCTATAGGAGAAGAGGTATATACAAGGTCATGCTTTTGTAGGGGAATTTTAGGGGTTCTGGCCTCTTGCAGGGATCCCCAAACCCAATAGGGTTCTTTTCAATGTGTGTGTGAAGTCTGGCTAGGGAACTCAGGCCTCCAGAGGGAGAGAAACACAGCAAGAACAGTTTCCTTAAACTGCAAGTATTTATTAACTGTAAAACAAAGACAGTTATAGCAAAAACCAGAGTCAGTTATAGCATAGAAAAACAGAAAGGCCCATGCTCATTGAATCCCAAATTCTACTACACTGTCACCAAATGTACTTACAGTGGCATTCACTTACATCTTATAAAAACCTTGAAAGGAGAAAAAATCCACACCCTCCTCTAGTTTGTAATCTTTTTCCTCTGAGGAACAGAGAGAAAGAAAATGACTAAGTCCCTCTTCATTCAAGTGTCTTCAAGTTTTGCGTGGGCGGGGCGCTTGTTTAAAAAATAGCTACCTGAATAAAGAATAGTTATCTGAGTAAACCTGTGTCTTTCAAATCAATTTGCATGCTACCAAAAATCCACATATTTGGCATATTAGTAGAAATACTATTCATTCTTAGAAGAAAAGGCCATGTTTAATATTCTGTATTATGACATCAAAGCAAGGTGAAGAGTTCCCAAAATCCAAGGCCCACTATAAATAACACTTAAAATCACTAATACAAAGTAACTGTCACCGAGAAATCAGCTGAAGTTATAGCAAAGTGATCTAATAATTTAACCAGTTGGTGGAGTTAGCCCTAATCTTTGCTTGAATGTGGTACTAATGCAAGCAGGTAAAATCCTCTGTAGAACCCCACAGCAGAAAGACTAAAACAGTGAGCAACAGCTACCCAGCACGACTCCTGAAAACTACACTCAGGTAGAAATGCATCCAATCAACTGTGGAACACCCCTCCCCCCATTCCAGAGGCATTTCAACCTCGAAAGGGTTAACGAGTGCACAACATTTCCATGTACTGATTTCCAAAATATTGTTCTGGAGTGTCTGTAACAAACCCTACCATTTTTAGTGATACTGTTAGTTGTTGAATGCCCATTCCGACCTGTTCCAGGATGTTCCAGATGCATTTTGACCTGGAAAGAGTTAATAAAAGTGTGAGAGTCCCATGTTTTCACTTCTGGAATACTGTTCTGGAGGGTCTGTAATACATCCCAGTGATTCCTGTCGTACTATAGTTCGTTTAATGCGCATTCCGGGGTGTTCCGGAGGCTTTTTGGCCTGGAAAGGGTTAATAAAAGGGTGGGCGTTCCGTGTTTTCACTTCTGGAGTGTTGTTCTGGAGTGGCTGTTTGCATTTGGCTGGTGACCAATGCTCCCTCTAAGCTATGGGGTCCTGTGAGCAAAAATTCTACTTTGTGAGCGCCTGACATTAAAGGTGTTAGCGAGCAATTTGGCTACTGCGTAAACTAGTTTGCTCTGGAGCCATCCTTCCTGAGCTAAGTCAAAAATGTGTGAGCCGGAGGCTAAAAAGCGGAGCTAGCTCACACTAACCCAGCTTAGAGGGAACACTGCTGGTGACACTGAGGGACAGCAATGCTAGGAATGTTTCTTTTTTTGGAGAACTGACATTGTTTTAAGTGCTAGTCTTGCCCATCTCCTTGTACACAAGGTACAGACGAAGCTGATACAGAATCCGACCATTGGTCCATCAAGGTCAGTATCTGTCAGACTCCTGCAGCAATCAGTTCCCAATAGCTTTCATCCAAAGAAGTAAAGTTTATTGAGACAGATGATAGTATGCAGATATCTTATACATCCTGTGTTAGAACTGGCCAAAAGCGTGTGAAACAAACAGTTGTACATAATTCAAGTCCTAGGGCCAACGAGGGCCCAGGTAGAAGCCCACCAAACTAACAGACATTAATTCCCAGGAGAAAAACCACACCAGGCACTGAAGGTCAAGCAGAGATAAGAGAAACAGTGAAGCCACAGCAGAATCGAAAGTGAACATTCCAAGGTCATCTCACCCCCATGGCAGCAGGGCTAGAGAGAGGCCTGCCTGACAGTATCATCTACGCAAAGTGACGTTTCTGAGGGTAGCCAGAGTCACTGCCTCCATTTAGGCTGGGGAGGGTTGTCCACTTTGGATCGGGAAATTTCTGGAGATTTGGGGGTGGAGTCTGGGAAAGGCGGGGTTTATGGAGAGGAGGGAACTCAGGTAGCCATGCCAGTCTCCTGTAGAACAGCTAGATCCAAGTCTGGTGGCACCTTAGGGACAAATGAGATTTTATCGGATTGGCCGTGGCTCTCCAGGGTCTCAGGCAGGGTTACCAGCTCTGGGTGGGGATATACCTGGAGGTTTTCGGGGTGGAGCCTGTGGAGGTCAGGCTTTCGGGAGGGGAGAGACTTCAGTGGGGTACAATGCCACAGAGAGTCCACCTTCCAAAGCGGCCATATTTCCCAGGTGAAGTGATCTATCTTGCCTGGAGATCAGTTGTAACAGCGGGAGATCCCCAGCCACTATCTGGATGTTGGCAACCCTAGTCTCAGGCTGAGGTCTTTCCCATCCCCAACTATCTGGTCCTTTTAACTGGAGATGGTAGGGATTGAACCTGGGACCTTCTGCATGACAAGCAGGGGCTCTGCCACTGAGCCACAGCCCCTCCCCTGTCCTCAGCTTCTATTCTCCATCCTAAAACTTGTATCTACTACAAAAATACTACAAGGCTGCACGGTCCTTTCTTCACAAGGTGGCCGATCTTCTTCTGAACCTTCTTACTCTTTGCGGGAATGGGGGGTACAAAACAATATGAATGTACCCTTGCTAATATTTTTTTCCAACCTGATATATACCCAGAGGACTATCATTTTATTCAGATACCTGCATCTTTCCCATTGTTGTGTTAAGGTGGAAATCACTTCTGGAGTGTTGTTCTGGAGTGGCTGCAATGCGTACCACTTTTTTTTGCATCACTATTGTTTCTTTAGTGCCCGTTATGGGCCATTCCGGGGCGTTCTGGAGGCTTTTTGGCCTGGAAAGGGTTAATAAAAGGGTGGGAGTTCCGTGTTTTCACTTCTGGAGTGTTGTTCTGGAGTGGCTGTAATGCGTGCCACTGTTTTTTGCGGCACTATTGTTTGTTTAGTGCCCGTTCCGGGCCGTTCCGGGGTGTTCCGGAAGCTTTTTGGCCTGGAAAGGGTTAATAAAAGGGTGGGAGTTCCATCTTTTCACTTCTGGAGTGTTGTTCTGGAGTGGCTGTAATGCATCCCAGTGTTTTTTGCGGCACTATTGTTTGTTTAGTGCCCGTTCCGGGCTGTTCCGGGCCGTTCCGGAGGCTTTTTGGCCTGGAACGGGTTAATAAAAGGGTGGGAGTTCCGTGTTTTCAGTTCTGGAGTGTTGTTCTGGAGTGGCTGTAATGCATCCCAGTGTTTTTTGCGGCACTATTGTTTGTTTAGTGCCCGTTCCGGGCCGTTCCGGGGTGTTCCGGAGGCTTTTTGGCCTGGAAAGGGTTAATGAAAGGGTGGGAGTTCCGTGTTTTCAGTTCTGGAGTTTTGTTCTGGAGTGGCTGTAATGCATCCCAGTGTTTTTTGCGGCACTATTGTTTGTTTAGTGCCCGTTCCGGGCCGTTCCGGGGTGTTCTGGAGGCTTTTTGGCCTGGAACGGGTTAATAAAAGGGTGGGAGTTCCGTGTTTTCAGTTCTGGAGTGTTGTTCTGGAGTGGCTGTAATGCATCCCAGTGTTTTTTGCGGCACTATTGTTTGTTTAGTGCCCGTTCCGGGCCGTTCCGGGGTGTTCCGGAGGCTTTTTGGCCTGGAAAGGGTTAATGAAAGGGTGGGAGTTCCATGTTTTCAGTTCTGGAGTGTTGTTCTGGAGTGGCTGTAATGCATCCCAGTGTTTTTTGCGGCACTATTGTTTGTTTAGTGCCCGTTCCGGGCTGTTCCGGGGTGTTCTGGAGGCTTTTTGGCCTGGAACGGGTTAATAAAAGGGTGGGAGTTCCGTGTTTTCAGTTCTGGAGTGTTGTTCTGGAGTGGCTGTAATGCATCCCAGTGTTTTTGCGGCACTATTGTTTGTTTAGTGCCCGTTCCGGGCCGTTCCGGGGTGTTCCGGAGGCTTTTTGGCCTGGAAAGGGTTAATGAAAGGGTGGGAGTTCCGTGTTTTCAGTTCTGGAGTTTTGTTCTGGAGTGGCTGTAATGCATCCCAGTGTTTTTTGCGGCACTATTGTTTGTTTAGTGCCCGTTCCGGGCTGTTCCGGGGTGTTCTGGAGGCTTTTTGGCCTGGAACGGGTTAATAAAAGGGTGGGAGTTCCGTGTTTTCAGTTCTGGAGTGTTGTTCTGGAGTGGCTGTAATGCATCCCAGTGTTTTAGGCAGCACTATTGTTTGTTTAGTGCCCGTTCCGGGCCGTTCCGGGGTGTTCCGGAGGCTTTTTGGCCTGGAACGGGTTAATAAAAGGGTGGGAGTTCCGTGTTTTCAGTTCTGGAGTGTTGTTCTGGAGTGGCTGTAATGCATCCCAGTGTTTTAGGCAGCACTATTGTTTGTTTAGTGCCCGTTCCGGGCCGTTCCGGGCCGTTCCGGAGGCTTTTTGGCCTGGAAAGAGTTAATAAAAGGGTGGGAGGTCCGTGTTTTCAGTTCTGGAGTGTTTTTCTGGAGTGGCTGTAATGCATCCCAGTGTTTTTTGCGGCACTATTGTTTGTTTAGTGTCCGTTCCGGGCCGTTCCGTGGTGTTCTGGAGGCTTTTGGCCTGGAATGGGTTAATAAAAGGGTGGGAGTTCCGTGTTTTCAGTTCTGGAGTGTTGTTCTGGAGTGGCTGTAATGCATCCCAGTGTTTTTTGCGGCACTATTGTTTGTTTAGTGCCCGTTCCGGGCTGTTCCGGGGTGTTCTGGAGGCTTTTGGCCTGGAACGGGTTAATAAAAGGGTGGGAGTTCCGTGTTTTCAGTTCTGGAGTGTTGTTCTGGAGTGGCTATAATGCATCGCAGTGTTTTTTGCGGCACTATTGTTTGTTTAGTGCCCGTTCCGGGCCGTTCCGGGCCGTTCCGGCTTTTACCCTGTCCCAGAAATTTCTCA
>JAPDNY010000002.1:27472888-27632729 GCA_029375565.1 Gekko gecko | reverse complement strand
CATTTTGTAGGGTTCCTTTGGCAAGGCTACACCCATGGGTGGGTCTCTGCCCCCCATTTTACAGATGGCCAAGAAACCTCTCTCTTTCAGCTTGAACCATCTGCCCGTCATCTTGTCCCATATCACCTCTCAGTCAGCAGAGCAACCAGGGAACATCCAGCAACCTAACTAGAATTCCTGTGAGGTGCAAAATTCTAGATTTGTTCCATACAAAGATGAGGAAGCTGTTTCTTTACAAAGCCCCTCTGCACATGATATGAAGCACTATGTTCACAGAGGTTCTTTTTATCTTTTAAAAATACCTGTGGGAGAGAGATTCTGGGAAGCTCCAAGGCACCCATCCCTCAAAACCAATATTTTTTTAAAAGAAAAGTTGGAACCCTATAAGCTGAAGTAACTTGGAACCATACCTGCTGCAACTCTTCATAGGTAATAAAGAAGACGTTGTCTCTGTCCTTCATCGGCAGCCAGCCCTTCACATGATCAAACCAAGAACCCAAAGGCACTGGAAACAGGAAGAGGAGATATCTCAGAAAGGAAACTGAAGAGCTGGGAAAGGTTCAGAACTGGGCTGCCAAAGCTAGCATCTGGGATTTCTTAGTTTAGCAAAAACAAACAAACTAAGGGGTGACATGACAGAGCTCTACAAAATCAGAGAATTCTAATCGCTGAGAATCCTATTCATTATGAGCTGTGTGAATAAGCACTCTCTTTTGTCTGTCCTGAATCCACTGCCCATCAACACACGAAGCTGCTTTATCCTGTGTCAAACCATTAATTTATTAAGGTCAATACTGTCCACTCTGATTGGCAGCAGGGTCTCAGGACAAAGGTCTTGCACATCACCTTCTGCCAGATCCTTTTAAGAGCAGATGCTGGGAATTGAACCTGGGACCTTCTGCATGCAAATCAGATACTCTACCACTGAGCCACTGCCCATCAACCTCATTGGGTAACTTCAAATTCTAGTATGGTGGGAGTGGGAGAGAAAGTTCCTTCTAACCACTTCTTCTGCACGGTGTATGTTTTTGTGAACCTCTACCCTGCCCTCCCTCACTTTTCTTTTTCTAAAAATAATCTTCCCTTGTTTTCAATACAGAGGAATCTTGTGAGAATAAAATAGGATAACCCCATATATACTATTATGGCTTCCATGGAAGAAGAGAAGGACACAAATACGTAGATAAATTAACAGAACTTTCTCGGAACCCTGAGAAACCTACAGTTCCCAGGATTTCTTTTGGGAGCCTTGACAATCGACACTACACTAGAGTCCACTAGATCAAGATGGGCAGCCGTCTGTAGCCCTTTTCTAAAGAGCAAGAGTCAAGTAGCACCTTAAAGACTAACAACATTTGTGGCAGGGGATGAGCTTTCGGGAGTCCCTGCTCAGTCCTTTATTCTAGCTGTAGCTGAAGAAGTGAGCCGTGACTCAGGAAAGCTCCTACCCTGCCACAAATTTTTTTAGTCTTTAAGGCGCTACTGGAGTCTTGGTCTTTTCTAGAATCTGCTAGTAATTATGCATCACATAGGGTTGCCAACTCCAGCTGGGGAAATCCCTAGAGATTTGGGCGAGGGGCATGGGGGGAGGGCGCAGGTTGGGGAGGGCAGCGACCTCTGCAGGGATGTGATTCCATAAAGTCTTCCCTTTAAAGCTGTCGTTTCCTCCAGGGGGACAGACCTCTGTAGCCTGGAGATCAGCTGTAATTTCAGGAGAACGCCAGGTTCTACTACCCGGATGATGCAAACCAAAGAGAGAGATCACGGGATGGAAGTTGAGAAGAAGCAAACAACCGTGATGTGTTATGCCAAAAATGTCTCCAAGGACTAGAAATTTCTTTTTCCAATATTCACGTTACTGCAAGCAATTCAAATGCCATCCACACTAACGAGCCATGCATATTATACCTCGTATAACTTTATCAAAATGGGTAGCGTTGAAATACCTATATGATATGAATCCCTTTGACAAACACTCTATTCATATCCCATAGTAACACTCATCACACTAATGGATCTGCTGGAACTCGGCTAAAGGACTGGTCTAGTTGGCCAGCTTCCGTACCATTCCCACTCAGGAACTCCTTCAGCGTCTCTCCCAAGGTCCCCAGGTCCTTCCATGATTTGAAGATCTTAGAGAAATGGTAGTGTGAGACCAGCACATCCTTGGGATTGCGCAAAGTATAGATCACCTGTGGGATATGAAATTTAATAGGGCAGAATCCGGGGTTACCATTAAGCTGTCTGTCTGAACTTGCTCTTCAGAAGTTCTTATGCATTAGTTATTCTGTGTAAAAGAGAACCAAATCAAACCCAGGGCTGTAGTAAAATGCTGTTCTAGAAGACCCATTGACAAGGCCGTAGTTATAAAGGCAGTGGTTCTCAACTGGTGGTACGTGTACCAATGCTGGAGAGCACTGTTTTCGCAATAGATCATTCATACTCGCTCAGTCCTATCCGTAAGTACAACATGCCATCTTCTGCCAACCCTACCTGCCATGGATTATCCATCTCTGTTCTTGCGCCTTTGTTTTGTTTTCCTTCATTTATATTCCGTCTTGGTCCCCAGTGGGAACATAAAGTGTCCTACAATGTTCTCCTCTCCTCTGTTTTATCTTCACAATAAACCCTGTGAGGCTGGCTGATTAGGCTGAGAGTGTGTGACTGGCCCAAGGTCAACACAGCAAGCTTCCATAGCAGAGTGGAAATTAGAACCAGAGTCCCCCAGACCCCCATCTGACCCTCTAGCCACTATGCAACACTAGGATTGCTAAATCTGGGCTAAAAAGTACCTGGAGGTTTCGGGCATGGAGCCAGGGGAGGGAGAGGTGAGACTCAGTGCGGTACAAGACCAGAGAATCCAGCCTCCAAGGCAGCCATTTTCTTCAATTTATTGCAATTTTCTAACCTTGTAATGCACTTCACTGCATTGTTTATGTCTTAAATGGTTCCTTTGGCCTGGTTTTTAATTTTTGTAATCTGCACAGTCTCAGCAAAGAAGGGTGGACTATAAAGTCCATAAACAGATTTCTCAAAATGCACCATTTTTTTGTTGTTGTTGTTGCAATTTTATCGTAAATACTTCTAAGAAAAGGTCTTTAATGCTTGCTGAACAAATTTAGAGTCCAGTGGCACCTTTGAGACCCAGGTGAAAAAACTGGGTTCGAGACGTGTATTGTGATCAGCTCATAGTTTATTGGTGATTTCAGCTTAACTCTAAGACAGCAAATCTGGCCTAGCAGCCTTGTTTATAAAGCCAGCAAAGACCACACCCCAACACACCCCAACACCAACAATAGGCTATTTACATTACAACTCCTCCTCTATAGGTCCGTTCCAGGATCTTGGCTATCCATTGTTCTGGTGGAACAAGCTTGGCCAGTTTCCAGGTACTGTTCAGGCTCAGTACATTACACAAAGTATGAGCTTTCATGTGCATGCATGCTTTATCAACCTTCCCTACACTAACACTGAATCCGCTCCCTCAACACCTACCGCCATATAACAGATGGTGCTTTAGGGTCTAAACCTTCCCTGGGGTCTCAGCCTTCCCTACACTAACACTGAATCTCCCCCCCTCAATACCCACCGCCATACAACAGATGTGCTTTAGGGTCTAAACCATAAACTAGGAATACAGGAAGAGACTCGCACAATAAAGGCCTGAAACACAGAAAGAGAACATGACTCCTCCATGCGCACTGCAAATCCCAGTAACCCTTCCTGTGATCCTGATCCATACACCGCAGCACAGAATGTAGTATCCTTCTGCGTGTGGGCTGTGTCCAGTATCCACAACCAGGGCTTCCCCATAGTTGCTGTAGAAGGGTGCTCACATTTCCCCCATGGCTAACATAGGAGCACATAAAAGAAGCCAATGCCGGATCAGACTAATGGCCCTTCCAGTCCAACACTCTGTGTCACACAGCAACCAAAATCCAAGTGCCATCAGGAGGTCCACCAGTAGGGCCAGAACTCCAGAAACTCTCCCCCAGACACCAAGAATATAGACCATTACTGCCATTGCAATCCATACCTTGTGGCTAACAGCCACTGATGGACCTTTGTTCCATATTTATCCAATCCCCTCTTGAAGCTGTCCGTGCTTGGAGCCACCACCACTTCCTGCGGCAGTGAATTCCACGTGTTAATCACTCTTTGGGTGAAGAAGTACTTCTTTTTATCTGTTCTAAACCTATTGCTCATTAATTTCATTGACCGCCCACGAGTTCTTATATTGTAAGAAAGGGAGAAAAGTAGGTCTTTCTCGACTTTCGATGTAGTGATTTGGTGTAGTGGTTAAGAGCACGTTCTCTAATCTGGGAGAACCAGGTTTGATTCCCCACTTCTTCACATGCAGCTGCTGGAGTGACCTTGGGTCAATCACAGTTTTCTCAGAGCTGTTCTCTCAAGAGCAGTCCTCGAAAGCGCTCTCTAAGCCCCACCTAATTCACAGGGTGTCTGTTCTGAGGAGGGAAAGGGAAAGGAGAATGTAAACCATTCTTAGACTCCAAGTGAAGGGCAGGGTATAAATTCAATATCATCATCATCTTCTT
Organism: Gekko gecko; assembly: GCA_029375565.1. Taxonomy (NCBI): domain Eukaryota; kingdom Metazoa; phylum Chordata; class Lepidosauria; order Squamata; family Gekkonidae; genus Gekko; species Gekko gecko. Next base: position 27,628,173 of record JAPDNY010000002.1, on the reverse strand, counting down.
CATCTTCTTTTTCATCTTCTTCCTTTATTTATTTGTTGGATTTTTACCCCACCGTCCCAGCCAAGGCCTTCTCTATCCCATCCATAATTCTGTGCTGCCACATATCTAAGGGAGTTTCCAGGTGGGAAGCCATGTCAGTGTGAGCTTCCGCCTCTCCTACCTTGGCCTTGGAGTGGAAAAAGGACTTGGGGAAAAGCTGGATTTGAAGGTGAGTGGTGAGCAGCCTGGGCGGAAGAGATTTCAAGGCTGTCTCTAGGCTGTGATCAGTCTCTATCCAGGGGATCCGGTCAAACATGGTCAAATTGTGCACCCAACTGGGGTCCCCATCATTACGGATCAAGCCCAAGATCTCCGTCCCATACCCAATTAGACGATCTGAATGAAACAATTTTAAAGGCCTTGCCTGTGTAAAACTGTTTTGGAGCACACCTCTCCAGGATTTATCTATTAAAGGGAGATTATCAACCTTTAACTCTGATACTACAGAAAAGTAAGGAGGTGGTTTTGGTTCTTTGAAATGCAACCAGAGAACCTGTAGAAACTTATCTTTTATTGAGATAAGAAGTTATTATTTTTATTGAGCAAGACAGAAAAAAAATACAGACACTGACTTTAAGGATGATCAAAAAACAAGAAATCTCACCTGGTCTTCTTCTGAGACTTCCATCCAGAGAGATCTGATTTGTTTGTCAGGACAATATCAGTCTTATCTGTCTCTAAATATGTTCCATCATAACCATGATAGCTAGTTGGTTAAGTGGTTAAGAGCGTGGAGAAAACCGGGTTTGATTCCCCACTCCTCCACATGCAGCTACTGGTGTGACCTTGGGTCAGTCACAAGTTCTTTCAGAGTTGTTCTCAAGGGCAGATCTTGAGAGAGAGCTCTCTCAGTCCCACCTACCTCACAGGGTGTCTGTTATGGGGAGGGGAAGGGAAAGGGATTGTAAACTGCTCTGAGACTCCTTCAGGAAGGAAAGGGCGGGGTATAAATCCAATCTCTTTCTTCTCTTTCTGTTAGATAACTGATTGGTGCATAACTAAATGTGAGACCATCAACATAAGCCAATCGGCATGGGCACGTGAGTGACATCTTCTCATCGCAAGATAAGAAGGCCAATCTCAAGTTTTAATCTCTATGAAAAAGCAGTTGATCTACCTTTTTTGTAACGGTTTGAATTAACTGTCTGAGATGAAAGTGCTGTCAAGTCACAGCTGACTTACGGTGGACCTCGTAGGGTTTTCAAGGCAAGAGGCATTCAGAGTTGGTCTGTCATTTGCCTGCCTCCACATCACGACCCTGGACTTCCTTGGTGGTCTCCCATCCAAATACTGACCAGGGCCGGCCCTGCTTAGCTTCCGGGATCTGACGGGATCTGGCTAGCCTGAGCTCTCTGGGTGAGGATGATGAAAGTACAAAAATGGTTCATGGACAGCTGAAAAGCGCTTGAGCTCTTGGTTAGCTTGCAAATTCAGCAAGAAAAGTTTACAGCTACTGCTACAACCTCTTCTCCTCCCCCCCCGGTCCTGTTTGTTTTGCAGTAAACACCTTTCATGTACAGTGTGCTACACTAAATATTTCTCACCTCTCAGAAGATCAGTAACAGGATCACAAGAACTGGAACGCTCTTTTTCAAACAGCAGGTTACTCTAACGCTCTTCACCAGCAAGATTCCCCCAGACTTAAGCCCATTACTCCAACTTCACACCACAGTGGGGAAGCCACAAAATGCATACTCTTTGCTGGGAAGCTGGTGTGGGTTTTGTCAAGATGACCAAACACAATCTGTCCAGGCTCTCCAGGAATATGACCCCAAGTGCTATGAAGTAGAGATTTGACATATTAAACTCTTTTCTACACAGATTCAGGTGGGTAGCTGTGTTGGTCTGAAGCCAGTTTGGTGGAGTGGTTAAGACTGCGGAATCTAATTTGGGAGAACTGGGTCTGATTTCCCACTCCGAGACATGCAGCTGCTGGTGTGACCTTGGGTCAGTCACAAGTTCTCTCAAAACTGTTCTCTCAGGGGCAGTCCTTGAAAGAGCTCTCTCAGCCCCACCTACCTCACAGGGTGCCTGCTGTGGGGAGAGGAAGGGAAGGTGATTGTAAGCTGCTTTGAGACTTCTTCGGGTAGAGAAAAGTGAGATATAAAAACCAACTCTTCTTCTTCTTGGGTTTCAGTCTTTTTGGAACTGGGAATGAAATCAGAATTTGTCTCATGACAAGTTCAGGAGTTGCTATCAGCCCCAAGGAATGCCATCTTCTCCCTTCATGCTGCCACCACTGATTTTGGTCAACGTATCTCCAAGGGGTTTCCTCCCCTTCTGTGGATCAACATCCTGCCTGGCTCCCCTTCCACCCATTTTCATCCACCCTACCTGATTTGGGGTAAGCGACATTAAATATATCATCGTCCCGTACTTGGAATTCATTCTTGACATAGCTGACTGTTTCCTCCTTGAGCTCCCGCGCTGGGAAAAGGATCCCCTTGTAGGTGAAGTAGACTCCTGAGGACATGGCAAACTACAGAGAAAAGAGAAGAAGCAAAGTTTACCAGGCTGCCTCTTCGAATGGGGATTTTTCACAAAGATTAAATCGGGTATGTTGTCTTACCCAGAGAGTGTCACAATCCCACTGAAACTCCAATATGCCCCTTCAGCTCAGAAACATACTGACCTCTGTCAATTTTCCTTGGAACCCTTGAGGCAAGTTCCCTACCGTCCCTGGGCATAGGTGGAGGATCAATTCAAAACACGAGCACCCCGTTGCGTTGTAAACAAAGGGCACTGGTACCTCTCAACCCCACAGCAGTAGGGCGGTGTTCCTTCACTTTGCCCCCAGAGCTACTCCTTTAAGAACAATTTGAGCTGCAGATACTTACACTGTGTTGTTTGTTCTAATCATTTCTACCTGATGCGTGTGTCCCCCCTCCCCATTCAAGAAGGTGAAGCTTTACCAGCTACAGTCAGGAAGTGGCTGCTAACCAAACTTTCTCCTGCTATTTTTTAACATATTAATCCTTTGTTAAGGGGGCAGCAGCAGGCCGGAAGGGCTTTTTCCCTGGCTATTTGGCAGCCTTACTTTGTGGCTAATCCCTTCCCTCACAGCTAAACCTGCTCTCCCCTTCTCACCTTACAGTCTGAGGCCGCTCACTCTCTCCTCTGGGACTCCGACCTTTGCCTCTTCCTTCCCCCGCCACACACCCCCTCTGTCTGTCAGGAGGGCTGGGCTTTAGCCTTGCTCCGGACTAGAACAGGCAGTATTTCTATAGCACATTTACGGAGGCCCAAAGGCTCCCTAAGATTCCACTGTCTGAGAGTCACTGGCAGAGGTAATTCAAGCCATTTTGTCATCCCAAGCAAGGTACAGTTTTGCCACCCATGTATATATCTAATAACCACATGCAGATCAAGAAAAAATGCACATTGGGCTGGAGTGCCAGTGTTGACAAAAAATGCCACAAAATAAATGAATTTAAAATCTTTGGTCTAAGTTCACTGCCATCGCAAATAACCCAGGTACCTAAAAGAGAGGCTGACTTGCCTAAAACAAATACAGGCTAAGTTTTACAGCATTTAGTTTCACACATGGGCAAACCTTCAGTTCACTCACAACCTATGGAGTTCAATGTGGCCAAGTGCAAAGTGAGGTACATTGGAGCCAAAAATCCTAACTATAAATACACACTGATGGTGTCTGAACTGGCAGAGACTGACCAAGAGAGAGATCTGGGAGTTGTAGTAGATAACTCAATGAAAATATCGAGACAGTGTGCGAGTGCAGTAAAAGCGTCCAATGCTATACTGGGGATTATTAGGAAGGGAACTGAAAACAAATGAGCCAGTATCATAATGCCATAATGCCCTGTATAAATCGGTGGTACGACCTCATTTGGAGTACTGTGTACAGTTCTGGTTACCACACCTCAAAAAGGATATGATACCATTGGGAAAAAGTGCAGAAAAGGGCAACTGGAATGATAAAAGGGTTGGAACACTTCCCCTTTGAAGAAAGGTTAAAGCTCTTGGGGCTCTTTAGCTTGGAGAAATGAGGGCTGAAGGGTGACATGATCGAAGTTCATAAGATTATGCATAGGATAGAGTGGGTAGAGAAAGAAGCACTTTTCTCCCTTTCTCACAATACAAGAACTCGTGGGCATTCAATGAAATTGCTGAGCAGCTGGGTTAGAACAGACAAAAGGAAGTACTTCTTCACTCAAAGAGTGATTAACACATGGGATTCACAGCCACAGGAGGTGCCGGCGGCTACAAGCACAGACGGCTTCAAGAGGGAAGGGAACTAGATACACTTATGGAGCAGAGGTCCATCAGTGGCTGTTACCCACAAGGTATAGATAGAAACTCTCAGTCTGGGGCAAGTGATCCACTGTATTCATGGTGCTTGGGGGGGGGGCAACAGTGGGAGGGCTTCTAGTGTCCAGGCCCTAGAGTGGAATGACAGCCCCTGGGGGTAGCAGGAGTATTCTGGGACTGGAATGACAGCTCCTGGGGGGAGCAGGAGTGTTCTGGGACTGGAATGACAGGGCCCAGAGTAGAATGACAGCCCCTGAGGGGAGCAGGAGTGTTCTGGGACTGGAATGACAGGCCCCAGAGTGGAATGACAGCTCCTGGGGGGAGCAGGAGTGTTCTGGGACTGGAATGACAGGGCCCAGAGTAGAATGACAGCCCCTGAGGGGAGCAGGAGTGTTCTGGGACTGGAATAACAGGCCCAAGAGTATAATGACAGCCCCTAGAAGTGACAGGAGTGTTCTGGGACTGGAATGACAGGCCCCACAGTAGAATGACAGCACCTAAGTGCTATGTCTGCTAGTGTCCTGGGACTGGAATGACAGACCCTTGGGGTAGCAGTCATTCCACTCTGGGGCCTCTCATTCCAGTCCCAGAATACTACCGGTACCCCCAGGGGCTGTCATTCCACTCTCAGGCCTGTCATTCCAGTCCCAAAGAAATGTATATGGGACCAGAGACCTTAATGAAAAATGCATTCCTCATTTTCTTTGCAACTCTTCTTGAGCTGCAATGTATTTCAATGGAGCCCATGGAAGTCAATTGTCATTCCTGGCTCCCATTATTTCCGATGGGCCTTCAAGTCTCTCCCGTTGTTTCCAATGGGCAATCCTGTCCTTCCTTTTAGTACATCCCCCTCTCTGGTGGTGAACAAGAACAAGGAGAAGAAGAAGAAGAAGAAGAAGAGATTGGATTCATAACCCCACCCTTCAACCAGAGTTTAAGAGCATCCTACAATTTACTTACCCTTTCCCCACCCCAACACACAACGCCATGTGAGATAGGAGTGGCTGAGAGCGCTCCTTTGAGGACTGCTCGTGAGAGAACAGCTCAGGGAGTGTACTTGTGACTGACCCAATGTCACACCTCCAGCTGCATGAAGAGAAGATTAGCATCAAACAGAGATAGGACTCCTTGCTCAACAACTACATCCAACCATCGCTCAGCCACCTACTGTTTCTAAAACAAAGTCACAGTACAAGAACTCATAGGCACAGTTGGTTTAGGAAAGGGAAAAGGGAGTTCTTCTTCACCCAAGGAGAAATTAACATGTGCAATTCAGTGCCTCAGTGAACTGTAGTCAATTGTACAGTGCTGTACTGGTATTGTGGATGACAAATCCACGTTCTCATTCAAATACCTGCTCCTGATAGCTGTTTGCTTTTACTGAACATTTAGCTTAGGGGAAGTGGGGCACACTCCAAGCCACGATTGTTGGCGAGAAATATCCGTTCTATTTTCATTTCAGGACACCATTTGATGCCATTTACTGTAAAAGCATAGCAATGACAGTTAGAGCAGGTTAAAGAGCTTTAAGACGCATTCAAAAAGAGAATCTAGGGCCATATCTGCATTAGTCTTTCCCACCAGTGTCCCCTCCTTTTGACTCCGTCTTCAAAAAAGCTGTCCACATTTGGTGTTTGTTTTCACACCTCAGCAGTGCAAGCATAGTCTCACACGTCCACATTTGTTTATCACCCTCTGGGGTGGCTCCACTGTCATTGCACCTCCGCACTGCTTTAAAAGAATCTTCTCCAAACAACTCTTCAAACATGCATAGAGCAAGATGCTGTCACAGCAGCACGCAACTGATTTAAAATGCAAATGCAGATACAGCCTAGAATTCGTAAACAGGTTTGAATCCAGTTTAACACGATATATGTAGAAATGGAGAAAAAAGATGGAGCAAATGTGTGGCTGTTTGACACTGTGGCGAACATGGATTCAAAGGAGACTGAGGAAAGGGCCAGGGTTGCCATAAGTCAGCTGTGATTTGACAGCACTTTCTACTTCCAACCAGCAAAAATGAGAGACCTTCCACATGAGTGCCTGCAAGCAGTTGGCTTTGTAGTTCAGAGTTTCAAATTGAGAGTAAGCAGCTCACACTAAAGATCTTTCCAGTGCCATCCTAAGCAGAGTTACACCTTTCAAAGCCCATTTACCTCAGTGGACTTTAAAGGGTTATAACCCTGCTTAGAACAGCAATGTCAAGTCTACCAGACAGCTGCCTTTAAGGGCCTGGTCTGCTGTATATCCAACATTCAGAGTCATGGAAGATCTGCTTAAGAAAAGAACTCTCAATTCTTGCATTGGGAGCAAACAAAGTCACTAGAAGTTTCAGTAACATCAAGAAAGATCTGAGTACAAAACAGTGTGTAGATCTCCCACAGAAAATGTTCAAAGACCACTCAAAGTGATCTTTCACCAGTGTTTTCTGTGGGAAACCCAGCAATTCCAGATTGGAGGGGAGCTGCCTTGTGGGTTGACTGTTCAGCTATTTGTACTCCACCCCCACCCCCCAATACTAGTTCTAGAATCTGTTCCCTTCCCAGCCACAGGCTTACAAGTTGGTCTAGGCTTCCCTTCACTGTCTCCTTTATATGCCTTCTCTTTCCTTCTTCAGAATCTCCAGACAGCTGCAGAACTGATCCTAAGGAGGCGAGGGAGGAGACCTCAAATTGGCGTTTGTTCTTTTTTTAGAAGTTTATTGTAAAACATACAATCACCAAAAATGTCATTAAGGGCCAGACTACCTACAACTGCTGCATGTCCGTAACGGGATCTTCAACAGTTTCCAAACAGGCAGCTTCCTTGTGAGGACAGGGCCCTGCTCTCTTCTGACTGCCATTGCAATTGCAAGGATATTCACAGTGACAACACGGCTTTCCCATGGAGCTTTGCTCTGGGCGTTATCCTCCTGCTGACCATTACACCTCCCTGCCCAGGCTGGTTTGTATGTCTTTTTAATTCCATTCAAAAAAATTATTCCTAGTCATTATATCATTATAGTGTGTTATCATTATAGTGTGTTAAGACTCCAGCAATATCCCCAGCACTGACAATTTTATAAAGAAATGGCAAAAAGCTCACTGGCCGGGGTGGGGTGGGATGACAAGGGGGGATGTGTTTGGGTGGTTAAAATCTCCAAAGGAAGTTTAGGATACTAGGAAAGGGCCAAATTAAAAACATCAGTAGGTATAGACAAAAGTATGTGTGTTTATTTTAAAAACACATAAAAACCTTGTAGGGGCTCAAGTAAAGCCTCATAAAATAATCAGAGCAACAAATGTGCAAGAAGAGCCATATAGGACCTGACATGTTTTGGCCCACAAGAGCCTTCTTCAGAGGTCAAATAGTACAGAGTGCAACGTGCAACAAAGCCCCTGTTATACTTCTGAGGCAGTAAACAATTGATATAGGACCAAAAATGGAATGCTGTGCAGAGAAATAAAAAATATTTGTATGAATTCCCCAACTGAAAAATCCCATCCAATATGAAAAATGTATATTTTACTGTACCCTAATTTAATATACTTCCAATCTGGAATCGGATGACATACAAAAAAGTTTTTGTTCGTGTAGTCACAAATGTATCTGGCCTTGTGTCAGAAGCAATTGCGTATATTGCAGACAGTGATAGTACCAATATGTACCTGGAAATAAAAACGAAAGTAAATTCCAAAATGTGACAATCAGTAAAATGTAATCAATTTTTGTGTGTGTGTATCACTGAATTCTGAGCCTGGCACCCATGTGTATCAAAAAAGCCCAGAGAATGGGGCCAGGTACACACAGGAGGTATTTTCCTACCAGCCCAGGGCCACCCCATCCCCCAGGTTTGCAGAAAAATCCAAGGAAAAAAATTACAGATTTGACATTTTTAGGAAAAAACTGAGATCTTACGAACCTGTGCTGTGAAATCCTGACTTTCAGTTTGGGAAAGGAGCAGCAGCTGCTGCCGGGAGAGCTCGGCAGGCAAGGAAGGAGATGCAAGACCTGCCTCCATCACCCACCACGTGAGCCGGGTGGGTGGAAAAGGAGACAGAGCTGCCACAACCCCAGCCCTGCAGGCAGGCAGGCAGGGAGGAGGAGGAACAGGAGCTCCTGCTGCCCCATGCCATTGCCCTGTAAGCCAGACAGGTGGAAGCAGTAGCCTCATACGTGGGAGCCGGGGGCAGGCAGGGGAGGGAGGGAGGGAAGGAGACCCACCGTTTCCCCATCACCACCCCATCAGTAAGGCAGGAGACGGCAGCACGTTAGGTTGACAGGGTGGCTGTTCAGGAGCCAGCACTGCAAGTAGAGGAGTAGGAGGAGATCCCCCCCCATATGTCTTATGGGTCCCCTTGTTTGTTATCACCAGATTTTCCTGAAATGTAGCTGACATATTTGTATGACTGTCAATGGGGAGAGCTAGTCTTTTGCACAGTATGGTAGACTTGAACTGATGAGGTCTGGGTTCAAATTCCTGCTCAGGCATAAGATTGCCAGCCTCCAGGTGGGGCCCAGAGGTCTCCCAGAATTACAACATAATCAGTCCCCCTGGAGAGAATGGCCGCCTCAGAGGATGGACTCTATGGCATTATGCCCCTCTCTGGGTCCCTCCCATCCCCAGACCCCGCCCTCTATAGCTCTGCACCCAAACTCTCCAGGACTTTCCCAAGCCAGGGCTGCCACTCTAGCTAAGGAGCTCACTCGCTCTTGGTCTGACTTCCCCCACAGGGTCATGGTGAGGATAAAATACGAGCACCCTGTTCCTTGAAAACACAACGGAGAGTGAGACAGCTGTGTGGATGAAAAGGGCCTGGAAAGATTTGAAAAAGAGACATAAAAACAACAGGAGCAGAAACCTTTAATGCAAGTATAACCCAGCAGAACTCTGCCTACATAAATCCATATCCTGATTTCTCTCTCCAACAGCAAAGTTCTGGATGGATCAAAACAATAAACGATGGCACCTTTTGTGGGTCGTCTGGCAGTTATGAAATGGCTCCCCTCCAAAAAAAACCCTAAATCAATCAGCACAGTTTTCAAGGTAGCATATCTTTATAATAAGCATAAAATCTTTTCAACTTCTGGTATAATTGAAACAAGTGCTATGAAAACAGCAACCTGGATACCGACAGGATCTTCAGTGCCCTCCAGAAAGGGTAAGCTGAACACGGGCAAATCCTAACATATGATGCCCATTAAAGCAAAAGAAAGAAACAGTCCAGAATAGTAATTTAAACGTGCAGGGCCTCATCTTCCTCTGTAGGGGTTCCTCTCATGCTTGAGGAGAACGGAGGCTGAAGAGGACCCAGGGGGTTTGTTTGGAGCTCTCCTTTACAACAAGCCTGTTCTTCTTTATAATGTGAAAGGCATTATTGTCACTTTCAGAAATAAGGTACAAAAGGAGGGAAAGGAATGTTGGGAAATGGAGAGGGAAAAAATGTCTCCATTTTACTCAGGTCACTTTTGGTGGCTGGGAGCCCAGAGACTCAAAAAAGGGGGCTCTTGAGAAATAATATTTTCTTATCAATGGTCTTGGTGTGGAGAAAAATTCTTAAGAAGAGATTATGAGGTGGCCTTTTTTAGACACCCAAAAGAAGGGCAGGAGGGTCTCTCCAGGGAAGGAGGCTCCAGAATACTCGTAGAGAAGGGATGCTCGGTCAGCGTCAAAAAAGGCCACTCGCCCCCCAGCGTAGTTCAGGCACACTCGGATCCTCTTCAGCTCCCTGGTCAGGGCCTGGAAAGGACCAAGGCCTTTTTCAGAAGCCTCATATCTGCCTCCCCACTTCCCCACATCCCAGAACCCTTCCTCAGGACTAAAGATGACTCTTCCCTTCCTCCTCGCAGACTTTCTGGCCACCCCCACTGTCCATTCTTCCTCACTTCCCACAAGGACTTCCCAGAAATGGCGGCCTCCTGTGAATCCCTCACAGCCCAGCACAGCACCAAATGTGTCAAATCTCTCAGGGTTGTTGGGCAGAGCTTGAACACCTCCTTCTCTCACGCTTTTCAGACCCTCAGACAGGATGAGTCCCAGATGGGCTGTGTCTGGATCCAGAGTCACATTTGCTGTTGGGGGGAAATGAAGAGAAAAGAAGAGAAATGGCATCAGCTGGGGGATTTCACCCTCTGGCCTGTTCTGTTTCCTTCTGCCAGCCGTGGCCTCCTCCCACCTCTGCCTCCCTTTCCTAGATTCAAAGAATCTCCTACCCTATTAAAGGCAGGGCATTCTTCCTGTGCGCTTCAAGAGAAGGCAGGCAAAGTACACAATAAACACCCAGAGGAACACAATCTATTTCCTCCTATATCCTATCCCAAGCAGAGAAGAAAAGGAAGAAATGATTGGTTATTTTAATCGTGGTTGTGGGGGTTGTAAGAAAGCAAACCCATGAAAGAGCATTTACACAACCAACCAAATGACATGAAAATGAGCAGAGGCATAAAACAGGTTGTGTGTGTCAAGCGGCTCTCGGTCTGATGCTGGACATATCTCAAGAGAAATAATATCACCTAATTTGGCTTTAACTTGGTGCTTCCCATTGCTTTCAGCCTGCCAAGCAGCTGTGTTTCTCGACTGGCAATTCAGGACAGTCTTGGATGGAATTGGGATAGTTTTTATGTGTCAGTGAAAGAATGAAGTTCGGAGGACAAGGACTGAATACAGGTGCCCAGGAAATGTGACATAAGATAACATCACACCAGCCATAAAGTGAATCTAAATGTCCTGCTTGCCTTCTTCAAAGGATGTAGGTGAGATCAGACCTTGAAACCATAGCCTGAAGAAGTAGGACCCCCACCAAACAAGAGGTGTCCCCAAGTCAGATGTGATCCAGGCAAGAGGCTCATTCAAGCACAGAGCCAGGGCAAAGGCAAGACAGACAAATGAAACAAGAATGAAAAGCCTCTACTTTATGCCCAAAAACCTGTGATGGCCTGATTCAAATTAACCAATCAATGTATAGCAAGTGATGGAACTTAAGCATCAGGCCTGTGGCTAAGCAGGTGATCTTAACAATTAGAGGGGTTTGCCAATTAACCCCAAAGTCCCACAGATGTGAGGGTTCAACTGAACAAACACTTTTCCCCCACCCATGAGCTCAGACGCTAATGAGATGGAACGCGCCCTCCCAGATGGCCCATCCAGTCCAACACAGTGGCCAATACCCAGGTGCCATCGGGAAGACCACCAAGTGAGGGCAGAACTCCAGAATCCCTCCCACCGTCGTCGTCCCCAAGCACCACGAATATACAGCATCACTGCCCCAGTGGACACAGTGTTTCATCTATACCTTCTGGCTAATAGCCGCTGATGGACCTCTGCTCCATCTTTATCCAGTCCCCTCCTGAAGCTGTCTATGCTTGCATAACGGGAATATATAAAGGATCGGGTTCCCTCTCAGATAAATTGATTTGTACATGAAGAAAAATGTACCTTTCTGCAGGTGAAGTCCAGAATCCAGACTGTCTGAGGAAGCGAAGGAATAGAAAGTGAGCAACAGACCCTTGTGCTTATCACAAATCCTGTGACAAAAATATCAGTTAATAATACTGTTTTCTCTTGGCGAGGGTAGGCAGCATAGTATGGCCCAATCTCGTCAGATCTCAGAAGCTAAGCTGGATCAGTACTTAGACGGGAGACCAAAAAAGACTCTGCAGAGGAAGCCAATAACAAACCACCCCTGTTTCTCACTTGCCTTGAACACCTCTTGCTGGGGTCGCCATAAGTCAGTTCTGACTTGGTGGCACATATGTCTGTATTTCTTCTGAGTTACAGCCAAAAGGTTAAATAGAAGCTACTTCTGGGGAAAATTTTATTCATGTGCAAATAAATTTGTTTTCACAAGTCACTTTGAGTTACTTGAGATCCACTTCACGGAAAGCATGCTAAGGACTGTGGCCTGAGGGCCACATCCAGCTAAATTTAGGACCGTTCCAGACAGAGGTTCTGCGGTGCTGTCCTAAGCAGAGTTACACCCTTCTGAGCTCACAGATTTCAATGGGCTTAGAAGGGTGTAACTCTGCTTAAGACAGCACAGTTGGGTCCCCTTGAGACCACTCTGTGGGCTCAGCTAGGACAGACTCAAGCAAACACACACACAAGTTTTGACAAGTCCGATTTGGCCACAGACACATTGCAAAGAGAAGGGGGGGAGAAGGTGTCCCTGAAATGGATTTGGGGGGGGGTCTTCATTAAATGCAGATGCCCTGGAGGGCAGTTTCCTCCCCCTCCCTATCATTTTAGGTGCTTGTATTCTCCCAGTTTGCCCTTGCATGGTCACAGTAATGACTAGAGATCAGTAACACAGAATAATTTTGAGAAATCCATATAATGCAATTTTGAGCTAAATTCACAAAATTCTGACCAGAACACTTTCCAAGGTAAACTAAATTGGTCTTGTGAATCGGTACATATGTTCCCCTCTTTCCTTCGTCTGCTAATGATACAAGCAGCCTGGAGCATACTAAAACACATCTGGCCCACTCTGATGTCCAGTCCGAAATCCCTGCAGCCTTTCTTCCGTACCTTTGAGTTACTTCTTGATGCCCTCCAAAAGGAAATTTAAATCCAAGAAATCCCAGATGCTCCACTTCAGTGCAAGAGGAAAAGCTGCTGGATCTGCAAATGGCTCCTTTTCTTCATACCTGGAGAAAATTCCGTTAAGGTACCATTCATCCTGTTCAGAATACCCCAGTGGAACAGAGAAACAGAGGAAGGAATTGGCAGGAAGCCTAGAGACACAGGATAGTGCTTAAAGCACAGAAAGATGGGAGGGGGGCTCTTTGAAAAGGAATGTTCACACTATAGCTCTTGCTTTGCTAAGAACTAGATCTTGGTTCTGCATGGACACACAGCAGGTGCAGGGAACAACTACCGCAAAACAGAGCCCTGTTGGGCTCAGATTGCCACCGCACACGGGGGGGGGGGAGGGGTCCTCCTGCCTCCCCTACCAGCCATTTTCCCACACTGAAATAGCACTGGGGAGGTAATGTGCCAATTTTTGCTGCTACTGGTGGAGTATTCTGTGCATGTCGGACACCAAAAACAGGGAAACTTCCTACCCCAGCGCTGTCTCAGCAAGAAAAAATGTCTAGGGGAAGGGGAGGCAGGAGCCTTTCCTCTCCCACAGCTGATTTGAGGCTTAAAGAGGGTCTGGTTTATTTTTTAAACAGCCATTCCCTGCAGCTGCTGTTTGGCACTGCGGAGCACAGGCCAAACTCTATGAAAAAGCAAAACATCTAGTTTGCTCTAAGAACAGTCACCCCACATTCCCTGCTCCTATCTCTCTTGTAAAAGTCTTAAGATTAAAAAAAAGCTGGTGAGTGTTCTGGACTAGGAGTGCAGGACCCGGGTTCAATCCCACTCTCAGCCACACAGCTCATTGGGTGACCTCAGACCAATCTCGCTCTCAGAAAGGGTTGTTGTTGTGAGAAAATAGAGGAGGGAAGAACCAGGTACATCACCCTGATGTCTTTTCCTCCCTCTCCCATAGTACTAGAACTGAGGGGTATCCAACGAAGTTGTTAAGAATTCACTGTAGGTTGAGGTAGTGATGACCACCAGCACAGAGAGCTTTAAAAGGGGATTAGACAGATTCATGGAGGAGGAATCCATCAATAGCTACTAGACTCGGTGACGGAACAGAGCACCCATATCCAAAGGCAGCAAAACTCTGAGCACCAATCCTAGGAGGTAGCAGCAGAGGAGGGCCTCGGCCTCTGTGTTCGGTTTGATTTGCCCTCCAGTTCAACTGGGTAGCCACTACGTGAAACAGGATGCTGACCTAGATGGACCACAGGTCTAACCCAGGAGGCTTTTCTTATGTTTGTAAGAGTGTGGTGGATACATACAGGAAGAAAACATGTCACATGACATCACTGTACCCAGATATGCTCGTGCTTCTCTTCCTTTTAATAATTTGCTGCTTGTGGGGCTGCATGGAAATTTGAGCCTAATAATGTCACATGACAATTCTTCAGCTAGGTCTATCTAGGGAGAGGTATAGAAAAAATACAAAGTTTCTGATCAACAGCTATCGATTTACCATAGTGGTTTGTTCTACTTAAGAACACTTACTTTTGGGACCCCTGTTGTTACCAGGGCTGCCAATGCAGTGCAGTGGCAACATGGCTTCCAGATAGCGGCTTTCTTGTCCGAATGGCTGACTTGAACATAAGAGAAGCCAATGCTGGATCAGGCCAATGGCCCATCCATTCCAACACTCTGTCACACAGCGGCCAAAATATACCAGGTGCCATCAGAAGGTCCAGCAGTGGAGCCAGGACACCAGAAGCCCTCCTGCTGTTGCCCCCCCCAAAGCACCAAGAATGCAGAGCATCACTTGCCCCAGAGTTCCTATCTATACTTTGTGGCTAATAGCCACTGATGAATCTCTGCTCCATGTGTTTATCTAATTCCCTCTTGAAGCTGTCCATGCTTGTAGCGGCCACACCTCCTGGGTTAGACCTGTGGTCCATCTAGGCCAGTTTCATGTAGTGGCTACCCAGTTGTCCTGGAGGGCCAATCAAACTGAACACAGTGACCGAGGCCCTCCTCTGCTGCTACCTCTTAGGATTGGCACTCAGAGTTTTGCTGCCTTTGGATATGGGTGCTCCGTTCAGTCCCCGAGTCTAGCAGCTATTGATGGAAGTCAAAATGCATGCAGGGATAGGGGAATTACTGCTGTTCCCACTTCCTCACAGTACTGAATGAAGGACAAATTGCTAATGTGGAAAAAACTGAGTTCCAATGGAAGTATAAGCAACACATTTAAAGGCCACATGGTTGCAGGAACACTGATGGAAACATGGCAGACATGTCAACTCCTGCTTCCTGATGTGTAACCTCACCCTACCCTCCTTAACACGCAGAGCTCACTGGTTTGGATTGGGTGGTCATCATCAGAGTGGGTTGGGAGGACATCCAAGTGCCCCGTAGCCATTCCTGATGCCAATCAAGGCATTATTCCGGTCAAGTAATTGTGGAATGTATGTAGCTGATGAGACTCAAACTCTGTTTCCTGGGGAATTTTGTGAAAAGGTTGCTTTGGCAGCAGCTGCCACCACCTCCTGTGGCACCGCCCACCACACCACATCAGAATTCCAAAGGTGCCTGCAACCTCAAAAAGGTTGGGGACCCTTATTCTAGAAATGCATAGCTAGATGTCAACTCAGACCCCCCTGTGCTATTTCAGCACACGATTTCCAGTTGATGAGATTCTGTGCATAAGCTGTTTACCGGTGACAGATGGATGGAGATCCACGCTCTTAGTTACACTTGATTGGCCCTCAGCCGTGACTCTGAAGGACCACGTTCTTCACCGGCCACCCAGTCCAGTCCCAGCACTAAGAAAGTTAATGTTAAAGGTCCACTTACCTCTTTAAGGTGCTTCTAGCTTCCTAAAGAGGAAAGGCAGAGAGAGAGAGAGAGAGAGAGAGAGAGAGATCTCAATGGTCACTGTAAGGGCACACCAGAAAGACCCCTCAGACCCCGGAGGATTCTGCACTGTGACCTTTTGCTTGTGTCCAGCTAGCAGACTTCACTCAAAGACTGGGGTGCATCTTCATAAAGTGGGAGAAAAATCACCTTGAGGTTAATGTTAGCAGACAAAGTGGAGCCATTTCGGGATAGAGTTGGGTGATCTGCTTTGACAACTCAACAGTGATTACTTTTCACAAAGGGATGTTCCCTCACACAGAATGCAGGAAGCCCTCAGATTAGGGTGTGTACCCCTTGTCGCCACCTGTGGACACAAAGGCTTTCCTAGCAGTGTTCCTTGCAACATGATATCCCTTCTTTCCACTGGAGGGTAGTTCATGTCCCCAGGCTTTTATTTTTTTAAAAAAAGGTAGGTTACACTAGCACCGTAACTACACACTGATCCCCAGCTTTCATTTTTAAACTCATAACTGTAGCAGAGTTATAACTGCAAATGTGCAGCCTGCACTTTACTTCCTTTAAAATAAAAGCTAGGAGTTAGTGCTCCGTATTATAATGTCACAACTAGGGATGGGCATGAACTGCAACGTTCCATTTAAATGAGAGCCAGTTTGGTGTAGTGGTTAAGTGTGCAGACTCTTATCTGGGAGAACCGGGTTAGATTCCCCACTCCTCCACTTGCACCTGCTGATGTGACCTTGGGCCAGTCACAAGCTCTGCCACAGCTGTTCTCTCAAGGACAGTTTCTGTCAGAAGTTCTCTCAGCCCCACCTACCTCACAGGGTGTCTGTTGTGGGGACGGGAAAGGAAAGGAGTTTGTAAGCCACTCTGAGACGCCTTTGGACAGTGAAGGGCGGAGTATAAATCCAAACTCTTCTTCTCTCTCTTCTTTCGGATACGGTGCGAACATCCGAAAGTGAACATGCACAGGTGACTATACATGTGTGTGGGGGGGGTAATGGTGAAGGTCAGCTGGAGCAACCGACCTTCACCATTACCCCCCACACACACATAATTTGCCTGTGCACATTCACTGCTGGATGTTTGTGCCACTCCCAAAAGCCATTTAAAGGGAAACTTTCCAATTTCCCCTGGTTTGTGCCCATCCCTAGTCACAATGCTATAACAATCTAGCCGCCACCCTTTTCTTTAAAGCCTGAAAAGAGCCCTGAAATGAGGGGAGAACTGAGAGAAGCAGACCCAAACTCTGTCATCTTTTAGCCCTTTAAAGGACTTCCCCCCTTTTCCCTGCAGTATTGCAAGATGGCTCAGCAATGAATGTGAAAGGAGGGTCTGGGCATAAATGTCATCACATCTGCAGATGTGCAAACACAGCTATTCCAGGAACAAATGTATGGATACCATTCCTGTACCACTTCTTGTTGCCATTGTGTGTCTGTGTGTGTTTCTGAGGACCCACCTGCAAGCAGCCAGTGTAAGTGACATTCCCCACCCCTACAGACATTCTCTTTTTTAAAAATTTGCTGTGAAAAGTCTTGCTTGTGACCCTCATTCCTGTTTTGGGTTTTTTTTAAAGAGCTACCCAGGAACCTGGCTTTACTTGGATGACACACAAACACACTTTCGATTCTGAGATGGAAACCTAGCGGCCTCAGTCTATGGGGAAGGGGGTACAGGGCTGTGTGGGGGAGATGCCTTTCCAGGGGATAGAATTCCGCATTGTTTCTTCCAGTCTGCTCCTGGCTGGAGATGTAAAGGGGCAGAGGGGAACATATGTGTCCAGGCCCCATTTGTGTGAATGTGCCAGCAACCCAGGAGAAATTTCTGACTCCCAGCCCCATGCTTGCTGCAAATGTTAATAGATAACCCAGAGATGCTGAATTCAGCCAAGTGGAATTCAACCATTGCTGATTCTAAGGGGGAAAGTACTTGGGATACTCAGCAGTGTGTAGCTTTCCCCCTGCCCCCACCCAAAGGGGTGGAGTTTCGCAGGGCCACTCTGATAGTTTATTCCTGTCTGCCCCTGGCTGGAGATATAAAAGGGGCAGAGGGGAAAGCAGCCCATACAAAGAGGTGAAAACTTTCTAGCAATATAAACTGGGTTTGTTCGCTTTTCTGCTAAGCGAAGGAGGCACAGGGAGGGTTTGCAGCCTGCCTTCACCCCAAGGGGAGCTGGGCTGTTTCCGCCACCCCCTCACCTGCAGGAGATCACCGGCTGGCTGCTGACACTTCTCCTCCATCTCCTGGATGAGGCTTTCCAGAGAGGAGAGTTCCTCAGAGAGTTCGGCCAAGTGCTGGTCCCTGTTTCTTGTCACCTCCTTCCCCACTTCTTCCATCTGGGCCAGCAAAAGTCTCTCTTGTTCCTCTAGAAACATGTGCAGTTGCCTGAACTTGGCTACTGCCTCTTGCTTCACTCCTTTGGTTTGCTTCTGAAATAGAAAAAGGAAAAAAGCAAGCCAGCATCAGGAACACTGCTGGTCTTTGCAGGGGGAAAAGGCACTGTTGGAGGCTCCTATCAGGAGAGCACTTTTGCCTTCCACAGAGATCCCAATTAACATTCAGCAGGGAAAGAGAATTAAGTCTGCAGCAGAAGACCCAGAGAGTAGAAGGGGCTTCTTGAGTCCATTTGTTCCTCCACTAAAACACCCTCCATATGTTGACTCCCCCTGTTCCCATCAAGGGACAAGATATGATCTCTTAGTAGAAACACCACTGGGGGCAAAAGAGCTCAGAAGCCCCCTCACCTGGTCTCCCAATCTAAACTGTAGCTTCCCTGGCTGCATTTTGGGCAAGAAATTGTGGTGGTGGTGGTGGGGAATCTACACACTACTGAGTATCCTTCCCAAGTACTTTCCAACATTTCCAGCAATGGTTGAATGAATCCCGCTTGGCTGAATTCAGCATTGCTGGGGTATCTATCAACATCTGCAGCAAGCACTTGGGGGGGGAGTGGAGACTTCTCCTGACTTGCAGTGTTGGTGCAAGCACACAAATGGGGCCTGGACACAGATGTTTTTCTGCCAAGGATTTACTCCATAGTACAAGGTGCCTTGGACAGTCAACTGATTCTTCCCCAAACAAAAACACTGAAGAACTACAAAAAAAAAATTCTAGATCTGTGTGAACAACCACAGGCAGACAGCCCATTAGGCAGCCCTTAGCGATTGCCTAGGGTGCCAGGGGCACAAGAGTGTGCAGTTCTGCACCATCCCCAGCCCCACCACCCAGGTAACAACTCTGCTTAGAATTGCAGTGTTAAGTCTACCAAAGAGCTGCCTCTGGGGGCCTGGGCTGCTGACCAGCTGTGCATAGAACTTCCAAACAGGGATGCCAGCCTCCAGGTGGGACCTGGGGATTCCCTGGAATTGCACCTCATCTCCAGACTACAGAGATCACTTTCCCTGGATAAAACAGATGTTTTGGAGGGTGACTTCTATGGCATTGTACCAGCCCTGGATCAACCGTTCAGCAAAATAAGCTCGTGCTTAGGGCACTAAGGAAAGGAGGGCACCACTGAGTTTCTTCTCCTAGATTCACTGCCACACTCAACTGCTACTTGGTGCTAAATAAACATTTTTTAAAAAAAAAAGTTTATATTTAATATAGTTATGGGGTCTGGCCTGAAAGAACACTGAATTTTTAAGCCCTTATTTCACCTTCAGTATTTATTGAGTCTTAACATCTTGTCAGTTAAGCAATGGACAGGCCGAGGGGCACCATTCTTGGGCTGTGCTGAGGGCATCAGTTGGCCTTAATCCGGCCCTGCACCGGACCCCACTGAGGTCCCCGTCCTCCTCAGGCTCCACCCCCAAATCTCCAGGAGTTTCCCAACCTGGATCTGGCAGCCTTACCACCCCCCCTACACTGGTCAGGGGGGACCTGGCAACCCTAACTCCAAATTGAAATGGGGGGGGGGCACCTTGTGGGTTGACTTTATTGCTATTTATTGCGCTGTTCACTCCCCAGCCACAGTGGACACTTACAAGCAGGTCTTGGCTTTCCTTCTCTATGTCGCCTTTATTCGCCACAATTCTCTCTCTCTCCCTCTTCAGAATCTCCAGACATTTGTGGAACCGATCCTGCATGGGGGGGGGGAGACCCAAAATTGAAATGTGTTCTTTTTTAATGTTTATTCTGTGCTATTCCCTCCTGCCCACCATTACACACACCTCAGCCACGGGTTGGATTTCTTGCACTGAAAACAATTATATGCAGTCAATATATCACTATCCACACTTCATCAACATATCCAGTACTTACTATAAAAAGAAATGACAAAAAGCTCAATGGCAGGGGATGGTGGTGAAAATCATACCTTCCACACTTTCTCAATAACCTTTTGATACAAGCTTTAAAGAATTGTTCAAAGCAAATTTGAGAAAAACCTGCAGATCCACAGAAAACTTGGAAAACAAGTGGAAAAACCAGTGTCATGCCAGAAGTTAAATCCCCTGAAATTTCAGAGGGGGCTATGCACCAAGAACTATGCACAGACTATGGCAAATAAAATGCAAGTCTGTGATCAGGCAAGCAAAAAGGGAATATGAGGAGCATATTGCAAAAAACATAAAGGCCAACAATAAAACTTTCTTCAAATACATTAGAAGTAGGAAGCCAGCCAGGGAGGCAGTGGGGCCCTTGGATGACCAAGGGGTAAAAGGAGTAGTGAAGGATGATAGGGAAATGGCTGAGAAGCTGAATGCATTTTTTGCCTCTGTCTTCACTGTGGAAGAGGAGAAGTGCTTGCCCACTCCAGAAGCACCGATTTCGGGAGGGGGTTTGAAAGACCTGAATCAGATTGCAGTGACAAGAGAGGAAGTCCTCCGGCTGATGGACAATTTAAAAATTAATAAATCACCAGGCCCAGATGGCATTCATCCGAGAGTTCTGAAAGAACTCAAATGTGAACTTGTGGATCTCCTGACAAAAATATGTAATCTTTCTTTAAAATCTGCCTCCATTCCTGAGGACTGGAAGGTAGCTAATGTCACTCCCATCTTTAAAAAGGGCTCCAGGGGAGATCCGGGAAATTACAGGCTAGTCAGTCTGACATCAATACCAGGTAAGTTGGTGGAAACTGTTATTAAGGAAAGAATTAGTAGGCACATTGATGAACAAAAACTATTGAGGCAGACTCAGCATGGGTTCTGTAAGGGAAGATCTTGTCTCACTAACCTGTTAGTGTTTTTTGAGGGAGTGAACAAATATGTGGACAAGGGGGACCCAATAGATATTATTTACCTTGACTTCCGGAAAGCTTTTGATGCAGTTCCTCATCAAAGGCTCCTAAGTAAGCTCAATAGTCATGGGATAAAAGGACAAGTCCTCTTGTGGATCAAAAACTGGCTTATAAATAGGAAACAGAGAGTGAGTATAAATGGGAAACTTTCTCAGTGGAGGGTGGTAAGCAGTGGGGTACCACAGAGATCAGTACTCGGTCCGATGCTTTTTAACTTGTTTATTAATGATTTGGAATTGGGAGTAAGCAGTGAAGTGGCTAAATTTGCAGATGACACGAAGTTGTTCAGGGTGGTGAAAACCAGGGAGGATTGTGAGGCACTCCAAAGGGATCTGTCAAGGATGGGTGAGTGGGCGTCAACATGGCAAATGGGGTTCAATGTGGCCAAGTGCAAAGTGATACACATTGGAGCCAAAAATCCTAAATATAAATACACGTTGATGGGGTCTGAACTGGCAGAGACGGACCAAGAGAGAGATCTTGGAGTCATAGTGTATAACTCAATGAAAATGTCTAGACAGTGTGTAGCTGCAATAAAGAAGGCCAACGCTATGCTGGGGATTATTAGGAAGGGAATTGAAAACAAATCAGCCAGTATCATCACGCCCCTGTATAAATCATTGGTGCGATCTCATTTGGAATACTGTGTACAGTTCTGGTCACCACATCTCAAAAAGGATATTATAGCATTGGAAAAAGTGCAGAGAAGGGCAACTAGAATGATAAAAGGGTTGGAACACCTTCCCTATGAAGAAAGGTTAAAACGCTTGGAGCTCTTCAGTTTGGAGAAACGACGGCTGAGGGGTGACATGATCGAGGTTTATAAGATTATGAATGGGATTGAGCAAGTTGAGAAAGAAGTACTTTTCTCCCTTTCTCACAATACAAAAACTCGTGGGCACTCCATGAAATTGCTGAGCAGTCGGGTTAGAACAGATAAAAGGAAGTACTTCTTCACCCAAAGAGTGATTAACATATGGAATTCACTGCCACAGGAGGTGGTGGCAGCTACAAGCATGGACAGTTTCAAGAGGGAATTAGATAAACATATGGAGCAGAAGTCCATCAGTGGCTATTAGCCACAAGGTATAGATAGGAACTCTCAGTCTGGGGCAGGTGATGCACTCTATTCTTGGTGCTGGAGGGGGCAGCAGTGGGAGGGCTGCTAGTGCCCTGGCCCCACTGCTGGACCTCCTGATGGCACCTGGTATTTTTGGCCGCTGTGTGACAGAGTGTTGGACTAGATGGGCCATTGGCCTGATTCAACATTGGCTTCTCTTATGTTCTTAAGAATTCTGTGTTGAAGCAACCACAGTTGTGGGGAGGGGGGAAGATTCCTTGTAGTGCCACAGTGCAATGGGAGGGCCGTGGCTCAGTGGTAGAGCATCTGCTTGGCTAGCAGAAGGTCCCAACTTCAATCTCCTGGCATCTCCAGTAGCAGCTGATGTGAAAGACCCCACCAACCTCCACCTTTTGGATCTCCTACCTTGTACTCTTGGGAGGCCTCCTCAAGAGGAAGGGTCTCATGATCTCTATGCTCCTTGGATCGGTCACAGACCACACAGATGAGGACTTCGTCATCCTTGCAGAAGAGCTTCAGGGGCTCCTGGTGCTTCAGGCAAACCTTCCCTTTTCGCGCTGCCAGCACTGCCTGATGCCCAAAACAAAGAAATGGGATTTGTTTCACACACACCCCAATTGTATCTCTCCTTGTAATGACTGGATCTAACTAGTGCCTTTTTTCAGTTTAAAAATAACATAAGCCTGTGTAATTTAGGTTAGCTATTTAGACTGTATTGTTTTCTTTCCTGTCTCACATTGCTCTTCTACTTTTACTAGGAATAAAGCCTGTTGTGGAGATAAATACAACGAGCTCTAGAAAAAGGCTCTGAGAGAGTCCCCTGGCTCTGGGCAACTCAGTGTCAATTTGCTGTGGCGACCTCAGCAGGGTATAATGACACAGAGTCCACCATTTTCTCCAGAGGAACTGATCTATGCTACCTGAAGAGCAGTTGTAATTTGGAGTGATCTCCAGCCCTCACCTGGAGATTGTTACCCAGGAGGAAATGGCTGGTTTGAAGGGTGGTTTCTATGGCATTCTACCTGTCTGAAGTCCAACCCCCCCTCAAACTGCACCCTCTCCAGGCTCCACCCCTCAAATCCCCAGGAATTTCCCAACCTGGAGTTGGCAACCCCATCTCCTTCCCGGCTAACCATCAACCTACCATTATCAGCCCCTCTGACTAGAGCTGACTTCTGCCCTCCTCCTGGAGAGCAGTTGGAGTTCTGAGTGGTCTCCAGCCCTCACCTGGAGATTGACAACAATGGTTCCCCATCAGGGAATGGCTGGTTTGGAGGGTGGAGTCTATGGCATTATACCTGTCTGAGGTCCCACCCCTCCTCAAACTTCATCCTCTCCAGGCTCCACCCCTCAAATCTCCAGGAATTTCCCAACCTGGTGTTGGCAACCCGATCTCCCTCCCAGCCAGCCATCAGCCTACTATTATCTGTTCCCTGGCTTCAGCTTTCCATCTCTTCCCCTCTCCCTCCTAGAGAGCAGTTGTAATTCTGAGTGATCTCCAGCCCCCACCTGGAGATTGGCAGCAATAGTTCCCCATGAGGGAATGGCTGGTTTGGAGGATGGAGTCTATGGCACTGTACCTGTCTGAGGTCCTACCCCTCCTCAAATCTCACCCTCTCTAGGCTCCATCCCTCAAAACTCCAGGAATTTCCCACCTGGAGTTGGCACCCCTGTCAGGACTGGCCCCAATGAGTTTTCTCCCAAAGGCGTGAAAAGGGCCTTTTACCGACAGAACCAAGCTTGGTTGCCTAGCAACAGGTACTGAGGGGAAAGTACAGTTGCCAGCTCCGAGTAGGGAAATACCTGGAGATTTGGAGGGTGGATCCTGTGGAGGGCAGCACTGGGGGTGTTGGAAGGACTCAGCAGGGTATAATGCCATAGGGTCTAACCTCCAAAGCAGCCATTTTCTCCAGGGGAACTGATCTGTCATCTGGA
Organism: Gekko gecko; assembly: GCA_029375565.1. Classification (NCBI taxonomy): domain Eukaryota; kingdom Metazoa; phylum Chordata; class Lepidosauria; order Squamata; family Gekkonidae; genus Gekko; species Gekko gecko. Next base: position 27,604,230 of record JAPDNY010000002.1, on the reverse strand, counting down.
GATCAATTGTAACAGTGGGAGATCTCCAGGTCCCACCTAGAGATTGGCAACCACAGGGGAATGAGAGCTGCACAGCAGGGGGTTGAAGAGAATGGTTTGATGGTTGCTGGCCCACCTCATTAGCCAGCCAGCCATGGTAGAGCCAAACAGGAGAGCCATTTTCAGTTTATTCTGATAGGAAAGTGGCCAAGCTGGCAGTGGGCAGGGGTTACGCTGAAAGTCTTTTGTCTTTTTACTGACAGAACCAAGCTTGGTTGCCTAACAACAGCCTCTGAGGGAAAAGTTAGTCTCACAGAGGACAAGCAAGAGAAGTGTGTGAACTTCACAGAGGACAAGCAAGAGAAGCAGTGAACAGTGGCTGAAGTGAAAGTGGGCAGCGAAGAGGACCAGACCCGGTACCTGGCCAATATAATATATATTAGAAGATACTTTTTGCGCATTTCTTTAATAAATTTTATTAACCCACTCCTCAAGAAGCTGTTTGATCCATTTATTACTAGCTGTTCTTTGTAAGTCAATATGTGCCCTTATTATATTAAAAGTGACCAGCCAGCAAGCTGCAACAACCCTCAGCCTGAGAGATTTGCACCAAAGTGAAGTTTTGAGCCACACATAGAGATGCAGGGCAATCTCCAGTGCTGCTGAAATGAGACACAGTGAGAGCACCGCTGGATCAGACTCAGCAAAGATCTGCCCAGCACACTGTCCCATTTCCAAACTTTGGCGAACCAGATGTGTCCAGCGGGGGGGGGGGAGCATTTCCACGTTATCAAACGGAATGTCTAGCCTTATTGCAAGGCTGGCCAAGTCCCAGTTCGCTCTCAGGTTCACGGATTTAATACCCATCACCATTTGCATTTAAATTAAGATTGTTTTCACTGGACTGAATCTACAGAGAAGCCAAGAAGAATCTCCAGCTTTTCTGCATCATGTGACTTTACTTGCCCTACTTTCTCGGGCAGCCTCCTCCAGAGGACTCACCTCTTTGCACTCCTCGGATATGCCGCAGACCACGCAGAGGGGGGCTTCCTCGTCCTTGCAGGAAAAATTCAGGAGGTCTTGGTGCTTCGGGCAGACTTGCCCATTCGCACCTGCATTTTCCCCCTCCTGCAGAGTGAATTTCTTGGCGATTTCCACAAAGTTGGCCAGCTGCTGGTTCGGACGGAGCCTCCCCTCCTGCGCCTTTCCTCTGCACTGGGGGCAGGAAGGCTCGGCGGCCCCCGGCTCCCCCCAGCTGCGGGTCAGGCAGGCCCGGCAGAAGTTGTGGCCGCACTCGGTGAGGATCACGGGATCCCTGAAAAAATCCAGGCAGATGGAGCAAGTGGCTTCCTCCCAAAGTTCTTTCACGGGACCCGCCATGGCTGCCTCGACAAAGCAGGGAGAGAGAGAAGAACAGAGTTTTAGTTTCGTTTTTTCCCCGCTTTCCCAAGGCAGCGAAGGGGGCGTTTCCCTTCTTGCAAAGTGACGCCCTGGCGGCGCCCAATTAACGGCCTGGGAACCAGACAGCCGCCAGAAGAAACACATCCTAGAAAAAGAGCAGGGAAGGGTAGAGGAAGCAGACCTTGGGGCGGAAAAGCCCCGTTTGGCATTCTTTAGCTGGCATTTGCAGGCGCTTCGGAGGGCAGACTCTTCCCGTTGCCCACCACGGGACTGGCCCGTGGGATGTCCGGGACTAAGGAGAGGCTTCCCTGGAGGGCTTCTCCCAGTGAGCTTTTTGCTGTTTTTTAGAAAAAAATTGTCTCTGCTGGGTATGTTTCTGTAATGTGAACACAACATAGTGATATACTGACTATGTATAATATTTTGTTAATGCCAAACCTCCCTCCTGAAAGTCTCCCTCCCTTACCAGTTTCTATGCATAAATCACAGTTACCTTAACAGCCTATAATTAAGGTTCAAGGTTCCCAGCAGGGCAGTCCGGCTTCCCTCCTCTGCTTTCCACACAGTCTTCCCGCTTCTACATCCTAGAGGCTCCTCCCCTTCCTAGTTCATTCCATTCCTAGCTTGGGGTTACAGTTGCACATCTGTTGTGTTTCAAAAACCAGCTTGCTGTTTTATTTATTTATATTCTTACATCTCTTTTTTTCCAAACCAAAGAACTCTTTAATGAGTGCATTAAAAAAGAGAATATCAAGGAAGGGTTCAGATATTTTGGCTAGGATAGCTGTGGCTGGTGCAATAATGTGCCATCCAGTGTTCATGCCATGGGGGTGAGCATTGTGACTTGGTAATGGGAAAGGCATTAAGTACCACATGGATCGAGCTGATTTCAGAAAAGCCATTTCTCAGCTGATCTAAAAGGTCCTGGTGCATTATGGGCCTCTGTGTCTCAGTCATGTCCTCTCCCTGACATATCTCAGCTTCTGCTGTTCTCTGGAGCCCTCCTTTGCTCAGGCTGAAAATCGAGAGGCCGTGACGCATAACGTTGGCGATGTGGGAAGGGTGGGGTTTGCTAATGCCTCTGCTCCAGGAGGGCATTGAAGTGCCCTTTGCTGGCGCACCCCTTGCTCAGTTGGGAATGTGGCACCATTTTTAAAAGTGAGTGGCTGGCTAGAGTCTAGGTCAAGCCCTGGGATCACAGTGGTGAAGAACAAGGGATGGCCATGAGTTGAGTGGTTAGGGAACTACAGGAGAAGATGGCCAGTGGAGGAATCTCTGAAGTAATGAGGTGTGTTCGACCAGCACATGGAAGGAAGACAAGGCTCATGGGTCGCTCTTGCAGACAAACAGAAACTAGGGCTGCATGCAAGATCTTTTGCAGCAACCTGTCAAAGGAGAATGGGGGGAGCAATCTATTGTGCAGTGTGCACTGTTGAGTTGCCAAACCAGTCTGAGTCAGAGTAGACTGGTTTGACAACTCAACAGTGCACACTGCACAATAGATTGCTCCCCCCCTCATTCTCAGTCTATGACTCAGCCCTATCAGTTTCTAGTCTGGAATGGCTTCCCTTTGCCTGCAGATGCTGTTCCTTCATAAAGATGCTTTCCCACTGTAAAGTACTGGGTTTCGGGCCTCATGACTCAGACGACGACATAAGAGAAGACGCGTTTATTCGTACTTCACATAAGACAAGAACACACGGTAACGGCCGGAGGCCAACTATATACAGTTAGGGGGGACGGCCCTATATTCCTATTGGCGGGTTTGAATCGCCCGTCAATGCTGCCATTGGTTCACTACTGGCGAGCTCAGGAACCTAGTCCCTATTGTTCTCAGAGAGCGAAGCTTGGCTGTATTTCGCCAGCTCTGCCTTCTGATCCCAGGACACAACACCCCTCCCCCCATAGTTCGTCTCCTATCAGGTGACGTAGTCTTTTAAGTATGCTGGTGCCCTCCGTTCTCTTAGCGAACGTCGGGGGGCCGGTACCGGACTGGCGGGGCCCCTATCGGGTGGTCCGCCATCACAAGGAGCTTGGACCTCTGGTAGTAGCCGAGGCGGTGACGGTGGCGGCTGTAACGGCGGCGGCAGCGGCGGCGGCGGTTCAGCTGTCACCGGGCCCCCCTCCGGATTCCGTGGACTTTCTGGCGCTGGCTCCGCTGTCGGGGCTTGCGGTCGATCGGATGATGGGGCGGCGGCGGCATTTCCCGGTAACTGGATCCCTGTGTCGGGGTCTTGCCGCCTCCGGAGCTGGTCGACGTGTTTACGGAGGACCCGGTCCCCCTCTGTTAGGACTTCGTATGACACTGGCCCGGTGGGTTTTAGGATGCGCCCGGCCACCCACTGCGGCCCCGCCCCGTAGTTCCGGAAGTAGACAGGGTCTCCCGGTAGGAAGCTTCGGGGCGCCTCCCTGTTCTCGACCAGCTTTCTCTCTGGGGCTCGGTCCGGGTGGAGTCTGTCTAATAAGGTGGTAGGGCGGCGGCCCATTAATAGTTCTGCGGGGCAATGCCCGGAGATGGGGTTTGGGGTGGTGCGGTATGTGAGAAGGAAGCGGGCCAGCCGAAACTCCCAGTCCCCCTCCGTTATGCGGCTCAGGGCCTCTTTGGCGGTGCGTACCGTCCTCTCCGCCTGTCCATTGGTTGCCGGGTGGAAGGGCGCTGATCGTATGTGCCTGATGAGGTTCCTTTCGAGGAACGCTTGAAACTCAGCAGATGTGAACGCTGCCCCGTTGTCCGACACGAGTGTGTCGGGTAACCCGTGCGTCGCGAATATTTTCCGCAGGGCCCTTATTGCCGCTTTGGCAGAGGTGGTAGACACTGGGCTTATTTCCACCCATTTCGAGTAGGAGTCTACCGTCACCATGAACTGGAGCCCCTGAAACGGCCCCGCAAAGTCTATGTGTAGGTGTGACCACGGCTTGTGGGTAGACTCCCAGCTTTGGGTTGGCGCTCTCGGGGATTGGGGCGGACTTCCTGACACCGTGTGCACCCTCGGACCCAGGTTTCAATTTCGGCGTCCATCCCGGGCCACCACACGTAGCTCCTTGCCAGAGCTTTCATTCGTACAATGCCGGGGTGGGCCTCATGTAGCGTTTCTAGAACCCCTTGTCTCATGGGCCCCGGGATGACCACCCTGTCCCCCCATAACAAGCACCCTTTTAAGGCGGATAGCTCTTCCCGCCTGGCTTTGTATGCCGTGAACTCTGGCCCTGTCTGTTCCGCTGGCCATCCCCTCACCACCCAGTTTAGGACCCGGGAGAGAATGGGATCTCGGGACGTGCGGGCGGCCACGTCTGCAGCCTGAAGGGGGGTTTGGCAGCTCCTCCATTAACAAGACTGCGGGAGCCGGGGCCGGATCTTCCCCTGTATGCGGCAGCGGCAGGCGGCTCAAGGCATCGGCATGACCCAGCGCCTTGCCCGGCCGATGCTCCAACTGGTACTGGTAGCCCGCCAAAAACAAGGACCAGCGCAACACCCGGGGCGACAGTACCTGCGGCGTTTGTTTGTCCGCCGCAAACAGTCCCAAGAGCGGCTTATGATCGGTTACGAGCGTGAAGGGCCGCTCGTACACAAAGTTGTGAAACTTTTTAACCCCGCCACCAGTGCCAAGCCCTCCCGGTCGATTTGAGCATAGTTCCGCTCCGCGGGGGACAGCGTGCGGGAGTAGTAAGCCACCGGGACTTCCCTCCCATCCGGTAGCTTGTGGGCCAAGATTGCCCCGACCCCATACGGTGATGCGTCGCACGCAAGGATTACCGGGAGCTTTTCATCAAAGTGGGCGAGCACCGCGTTAGAAATCAAGAGTACTTTAACCCCCGAAACGCCGCCGCCTCCCTCGCTCCCCAGGCCCAAGGTGTCGCCTTATCCAGCAGCCTGTGCAGGGGTTCGGCCACGGCGGCCTTGTGGGGGAGAAAGGCGTGGTAAAAGTTCAGGAGGCCTAAGAACGCCTGGAGCTCGGCCTTGGACTTCGGGGCGGGGGCCTCCACGATGGCCTTCAACTTGTCCCTCGCCGGATGCAGGCCTGTTGCGTCTACCCGGTATCCCAAGAACTCCACCTCCGGCACCCCGAGGAGGCACTTTTCCCGCTTCACTTTCAGCCCCGCGGCTTGGAAGCGTTCCAGTACAGTTCGGAGGCGGGCGGCGAAGCTTTCCGGGGTGGTCGCGGCGATGAGGACGTCGTCGAAGAACGGCGTCACCCCAGGGATCCCTTTCAACAAATCGTCCATTAGATTTTGGAATATCCCTGGGGCCACACTGACCCCGAACTGCAGCCGCTTCACCCGGAAGGCCCCCCGGTGTGTTACTATTGTTTGTGCCTCGGCCGTGGCCTCATCTACCGGGAGTTGCTGGTACGCCTGCGCGAGATCCAGCTTCCCAAATATGCGCGCCCCCGCCAGTGTGGCTAAGACATGGCTGACCACGGGTACGGGGTATGCATGCGCCTGAAGTGCCTGGTTAATGGTGCACTTATAATCCGCGCAGATGCGGATTTCCCCGTTTGGCTTGACGGGTGTCACAATCGGGGTCTCCCATCGAGCGTTCGGGACGGGCTCTAGGACTCCCTGGGCCACTAACCGGTCCAGTTCGGCCTCTATTTTCGGGCGGAGGGCCAGGGGCACGGTGCGGAAGCGCCGTCGGACGGGCGTCACGGTGGGGTCTAAGTGAAGCGACACCGGGGGCCCTTTGTAACATCCCAGTTTCCCGTCAAAGACCTCCGGGAATTCCTTGCACACCACCCCCCAGTCCCGCACCCCGCACTTATTCACTCCCCCAATCGTTATGCCTAGGGCTTCGAACCACGCCCGCCCCAGGAGACTCACGAGATTTCCCTCTACCACCACCAAGTCCAAGTTCCCCTCAAAGTCTCTGTACTGCACTCGGAAAGTGCCGACTCCCCGGATGGGGACAGGGTTCTTTTGAAAGTCCACCAAGCTTAGTGGCGATGGACGAAGAGGGGGTCCCCTAATGGGCAAAGTCTTTTTAAAGTGTCTAGGGAAATGATGGACGCCGCCGATCCCGAGTCCACTTCCATGCAACAGGGGGACCCCTCGATCCGCACGGTTACTTGGATCTTCGGGGCAGAGGAGAGGTTGGGGTTGGGGAGGCGAAGTACCTGCAGCGGCTGGTCGGTGAGGTGGTACAACTCGGCGACCTCTTCCGTCGTCTCGTAGGCGGTGGACGATGCGCGGTGCGGTGGAACCGATGCTCTCGAATTCCTGTGGCCCTTGGACCGGCAGACCCGTGCGAGGTGTCCCTGCTTTCCGCACCCGTGACAAACGGCATCCCGGAACTTGCAGGATTTCCTTCCGTGGCCTTCCCCGCAGCTGGCACAGACGGTCCGGTTGCCGGAAGGCTTGGTTGGCTCTCTGTTGGCCTGCAGGAACGGCGCCGGCCGGCGTGGTTGAGGTCTGAGGGCGAAGACCTCTTCCGTATCTACATACCCAGGGCTTGGACTCCTTCCGACCACATGGGCGGTCGCGACCGGCCGTTCCCCTTCCGCGGCCTCGTGGGCTGTTGCGGCGTCTAGGGCCTCGTCTAAGGAGAGCCTCCGGTGTCCCACCAACTTGCGCCGCAGCTTGGAGTCCGCCAGGCCCCACACGAACTGCGTCAGCAGGTTGTCCTCCACCTTCGGGAATCCGCAGTCCACCGCGAGCGCCCTTAGCGCGGCCAGGAAGTTGGCAATGGATTCCCCTTGGGCCTGGACTCGCCTCTGGAAATCCATCCTCTTGGCCAGGAAGGTCGGTCGGGGGCTGAAGTAGGCATTGAGGACATCCAGGATCTCCCCAAACGAGCTCTCCAAGGCCATGCGGGGCACCAAGAGGCTCTTGGCGAGGCGGACGGTTTGGGTGCCGCAGGCGTTCAGGAGGATCGCTCGTTTCTGGTCGGGGTGGTGGATTTCGTTGAGCTCCAAGTAGCTGATGAGCTGGTCGACCCATGCGTCCCAGGTTTCTGGCTGCGACGGGTCGAAGTGCTCCAGTGTTACATGGGAAGCGGCCATGGTTCTGTCTGGAACGGCGTGTGCCGGGGCGAGCGGTGCGGTGCTGCTCTCGGGGTCAGCGATGCGATGCTCGGCGAGCGGTGCGGTGCTGCTCTCGGGGTCAGCGATGCGGCGCTCGGCGGTGTCCTTTTCGTCGCTCATGGAGTCACGGAAGGCGTTGAAATCCCACCTTCGTCGCCACTGTAAAGTACTGGGTTTCGGGCCTCATGACTCAGACGACGACATAAGAGAAGACGCGTTTATTCGTACTTCACATAAGACAAGAACACACAGTAACGGCCGGAGGCCAACTATATACAGTTAGGGGGGACGGCCCTATATTCCTATTGGCGGGTTTGAATTGCCCGCCAATGCTGCCATTGGTTCACTACTGGCGAGCTCAGGAACCTAGTCCCTATTGTTCTCAGAGAGCGAAGCTTGGCTGTATTTCGCCAGCTCTGCCTTCTGATCCCAGGACACAACACCCACTTCATAGAGATACCACCCCCAGTCCTTGAGTGGGACGCACAAAGAAGAAGTCAGAGGAGTCTTCCCAATTTGACTCATGGCAGACGTTGAGTTTCCCCTGTTGTGTCCTGGGATCAGAAGGCAGAGCTGGCGAAATACAGCCAAGCTTCGCTCTCTGAGAACAATAGGGACTAGGTTCCTGAGCTCGCCAGTAGTGAACCAATGGCAGCATTGGCGGGCGATTCAAACCCGCCAATAGGAATATAGGGCCGTCCCCCTAACTGTATATAGTTAGCCTCCGGCCGTTACTGTGTGTTCTTTGTCCTGTGTGAAGTACGAATAAACGCGTCTTCTCTTATGTCGTCGTCCGAGTCATGAGGCCCGAAACCCAGTACTTTACAGTGGCGACGAAGATGGGATTTCAACGCCTTCCGTGACTCCATGAGCGACGAAAAGGACACCGCCGAGCGCTGCATCGCTGACCCCGAGAGCAGCACCGCACCGCCGCCCCGGCGCACGCCTCCCCAGACAGAACCATGGCCGCTTCTCATGTAACACTGGAGCACTTCGATCCGTCGCAGCCAGAAACCTGGGATGCATGGGTCGACCAGCTCATCAGCTATTTGGAGCTCAACGAAATCCGCCACCCCGACCAGAAACAAGCGATCCTGCTGAACGCCTGCGGCACCCAAACCGTCCGCCTCGCCAAGAGCCTCTTGGTGCCCTGCACGGCCTTGGAGAGCTCGTTTGGGGAGATCCTGGATGTCCTCAACGCTTACTTCAGCCCCCGGCCGACCTTCCTGGCCAAGAGGATGGATTTCCAGAGGCGAGTCCAGGCCCAAGGGGAATCCATTGCCACCTTCCTGGCCGCGCTAAGGGCGCTTGCGGTGGACTGTGGATTCCCGAAGGTGGAGGACAACCTGCTGACGCAGTTCGTGTGGGGCCTGGCGGACTCCAAGCTGCGGCGCAAGTTGGCTGGACACCGGAGGCTCTCCTTAGACGAGGCCCTAGACGCCGCAACAGCCCACGAGGCCGCAGAAGGGGAACGCCGGCCGCGGCCGCCCATGTGGTCAGAAGGAGTCCAAGCCCCGGGAATGTGGATACGGAAGAGGTCTTCGCCCTCAGACCTCAACAACGCCGGCCGGCGCCGTTCCAGCAGGCCAACAGAGAGCCAGCCAAGCCTTCCGGCAACCGGATCGTCTGTGCCAGCTGCGGGAAGGCCACGGAAGGAAATCCTGCAAGTTCCGGGATGCCGTTTGTCACGGGTGCGGAAAGCAGGGACACCTCGCACGGGTCTGCCGGTCCAAGGGCCACAGGAATTCGAGATCGTCGGCTCCACCGCACCGCGCATCGTCTACCGCCTACGAGACGACGGAAGAGGTCGCCGAGTTGTACCATCTCACCGACCAGCCGCTGCAGGTACTTCGCCTCCCCAACCCCAACCTCTCCTCTGCCCCGAAGATCCAAGTAACCGTGCGGATCGAGGGGTCCCCCTGTTGCATGGAAGTGGACTCGGGATCGGCGGCGTCCATCATTTCCCTAGACACTTTAAAAAAACTTTGCCCATTAGGGGACCCCTCTACGTCCATCGCCACTAAGCTTGGTGGATTTTCAAAAGAACCCTGTCCCCATCCGGGGAGTCGGCACTTTCCGAGTGCAGTACAGAGACTTTGAGGGGAACTTGGACTTGGTGGTGGTAGAGGGAAATCTCGTGAGTCTCCTGGGGCGGGCGTGGTTCGAAGCCCTAGGCATAACGATTGGGGGAGTGAATAAGTGCGGGGTGCGGGACTGGGGGCGGTGTGCAAGGAATTCCCTGAGGTTTTTGATGGGAAACTGGGGTGTTATAAAGGGCCCCCGGTGTCGCTTCACTTAGACCCCACCGTGACGCCCGTCCGACGGCGCTTCCGCACCGTGCCCCTGGCCCTCCGCCCGAAAATAGAGGCCGAACTGGACCGGTTAGTGGCCCAGGGAGTCCTAGAGCCCGTCCCGAACGCTCGATGGGAGACCCCGATTGTGACACCCGTCAAGCCAAACGGGGAAATCCGCATCTGCGCGGATTATAAGTGCACCATTAACCAGGCACTTCAGGCGCACGCATACCCCGTACCCGTGGTCAGCCATGTCTTAGCCACACTGGCGGGGGCGCGCATATTTGGAAAGCTGGATCTCGCGCAGGCGTACCAGCAACTCCCAGTAGATGAGGCCACGGCCGAGGCGCAAACCATAGTGACCCACCGGGGGGCCTTCCGGGTGAAGCGGCTGCAGTTCGGGTCAGTGTGGCCCCAGGGATATTTCAAAATCTAATGGACGATTTGTTGAAAGGGATCCCTGGGGTGACGCCGTTCTTCGACGACGTCCTCATCGCCGCGACCACCCCTGAAAGCTTCGCCGCCCGCCTCCGAACTGTACTGGAACGCTTCCAAGCCGCGGGGCTGAAAGTGAAGCGGGAAAAGTGCCTCCTCAGGGTGCTGGAGGTGGAGTTCTTGGGATACCGGGTAGACGCAACAGGCCTGCATCCGGCGAGGGACAAGGTGAAGGCCATCGTGGAGGCCCCCGCCCCGAAGTCCAAGGCCGAGCTCCAGGCGTTCTTAGGCCTCCTGAACTTTTACCACGCCTTTCTCCCCCACAAGGCCGCCGTGGCCGAACCCCTGCACAGACTGCTGGATAAGGCGACACCTTGGGCCTGGGGAGCGAGGGAGGCGGCGGCGTTTCGGGGGGTTAAAGTACTCTTGATTTCTAACGCGGTGCTCGCCCACTTTGATGAAAAGCTCCCGGTAATCCTTGCGTGCGACGCATCACCGTATGGGGTCGGGGCAGTCTTGGCACACAAGCTACCGGATGGAAGGGAAGTCCCGGTGGCTTATTACTCCCGCACGCTGTCCCCCGCGGAGCGGAACTATGCACAAATCGACCGGGAGGGCTTGGCACTGGTGGCGGGGGTTAAAAAGTTTCACAACTTTGTGTACGGGCGGCCCTTCACGCTCGTAACCGATCATAAGCCGCTCCTGGGACTGTTCGCGGCGGACAAACAAACGCCGCAGGTATTGTCGCCCCGGGTGTTGCGCTGGTCCTTGTTTTTAGCGGGCTACCAGTACCAGTTGGAGCATCGGCCGGGCAAGGCGCTGGGTCATGCCGACGCCTTGAGCCGCCTGCCGCTGCCGCATACAGGGGAAGATCCGGCCCCGGCTCCCGCAGTCTTGTTAATGGAGGAGCTGCCAAACCCCCCTTCAGGCTGCAGACGTGGCCGCCCGCACGTCCCGAGATCCCATTCTCTCCCGGGTCCTAAACTGGGTGGTGAGGGGATGGCCAGCGGAACAGACAGGGCCAGAGTTCACGGCATACAAAACCAGGCGGGAAGAGTTATCCGCCTTAAAAGGGTGCTTGTTATGGGGGGACAGGGTGGTCATCCCGGGGCCCATGAGACAAGGGGTTCTAGAAACGCTACATGAGGCCCACCCCGGCATTGTACGCATGAAGGCTCTGGCAAGGAGCTACGTGTGGTGGCCCGGGATGGACGCCGAAATTGAAACCTGGGTCCGAGGGTGCACACAGTGTCAGGAAGTCCGCCCCAATCCCCGAGAGCGCCAACCCAAAGCTGGGAGTCTACCCACAAGCCGTGGTCACGCCTACACATAGATTTTGCGGGACCATTTCAGGGGCTCCAGTTCATGGTGACGGTAGACTCCTACTCGAAATGGGTGGAAATAAGCCCAGTGTCTACCACCTCTGCCAAAGCGGCAATAAGGGCCCTGCGGAAAATATTCGCGACACACGGGTTACCAGACACAATCGTGTCAGACAACGGGGCAGCGTTCACATCTGCTGAGTTTCAAGCGTTCCTCGAAAGGAACCTAATCAGGCACATACGATCAGCGCCCTTCCACCCGGCAACAAATGGACAGGCGGAGAGAACGGTACGCACCGCCAAAGAAGCCCTGAGCCGCATAACGGAGGGGGACTGGGAGTTCCGGCTGGCCCGCTTTCTTCTAACATACTGCACCACCCCAAACCCCATCTCCGGGCATTGCCCCGCAGAACTATTAATGGGCCGCCGCCCTACCACTTTATTAGACAGGCTCCACCCGGACCGAGCCCCAGAGAGAAAGCTGGTCGAGAACCGGGAGGCTCCCCGAAGCTTCCTCCCGGGGGAACCTGTCTACTTCCGGAACTACGGGACGGGGCCTCAGTGGGTGGCCGGGCGCATCCTAAAACCCACCGGGCCAGTGTCCTACGAAGTCCTAACAGAGGGGGACTGGGTCCTCCGTAAACACGTCGACCAGCTCCGGAGGCGGCAAGACCCCGACACAGGGATCCAGTTACCGGGAAATGCCGCGACCGCCCCAGCATCCGATCGACTGCAAGCACTGACAGCGGAGCCAGCGCCGGAAAGTCCACGGAATCCGGAGGGGGCCCCGGTGACAGCTGAACCGCCGCCGCCGCCGCTGCCGCCGCCGTTACAGCCGCCACCGTCACCGCCTCAGCTACTACCAGAGATCCAAGCTCCTTGTGCTGGCGGACCACCCGATAGGGGCCCCGCCAGTCCGGTACCGGCCCCCGACGATCGCTAAGAGAACGGAGGGCACCAACATACTTAAAAGACTACGTCACCTGATAGGAGACGAACTATGGGGGAGGGTGTTGTGTCCTGGGATCAGAAGGCAGAGCTGGCGAAATACAGCCAAGCTTCGCTCTCTGAGAACAATAGGGACTAGGTTCCTGAGCTCGCCAGTAGTGAACCAATGGCAGCATTGGCGGGCGATTCAAACCCGCCAATAGGAATATAGGGCCGTCCCCCCTAACTGTATATAGTTGGCCTCCGGCCGTTACTGTGTGTTCTTTGTCCTGTGTGAAGTACGAATAAATGCGTCTTCTCTTATGTCGTCGTCCGAGTCATGAGGCCCGAAACCCAGTACTTTACATCCCCTGCTTTCTTTGTCTCTCTTTAGGATGTCCAAAGCACCTTGCAGAGGTAAGTGGGTCTCTCTGATTACACTCCTGATGCTGGGATGGATCTAGGTACCACGTGAACGAAGTTGGCCCTTCAGGCTTAGGACCAGAACAGACCTGGCTAAGATCACAAATGTCTATCTGTTTATAAGGGCAAACTGTGGATGAATGCAGTTGGGCTGAAAGAATGTAGGTTGGGCTGAGAGAAAAAGAATGGCCCAGGGCTTCCCTGTGAGCTGCAGAGCTGAGTGGGAAACTCAACCAGGGCCTCTGCAGCTGTCTACCCACTACAACAGCAGCAGCTTTCTCCTCTTTCCCTAGACAGATGTGAGCAGGGGATGTGAGGTTGCTTTTATAGGAGGAAGCCACCTGTTCTTATTGACGTGTGGTTTGACTTTCAGGTGCTTGGCTCTGGGGTCTCAGGAGTAACATTGAGACAGACCTCTCCAAAGGGCTTCCCATCTTTCAGCGTCTGATGTTGTCCCTAGGATTTCTACTTATTCCTGCTTTTATTTCTTTGCTCCTGTAGTGGAAATTCTGGATTGGATAGATGGTAGCCTACTAACCCCCCCGCCCCCATTCCAGGCATGAAGAAAAGGAGAGGTTTGGGAATCCCGTGACTTTTCCTCTTGCATTGAAGTGGAAGATCTGGGACTTCTGTGACATCAGTCACTTGCTGGAAGGTGTCGCAAAGCAGTTGAAAGCTGCAGGGGTTTCAGACATGCCATTAAATGAGGCCAGATGTGAATGTGGAACCTTCCGGAATGCTTATAGCACTAGCAGGGCCAGGTATGCCAGGAATCTGTCTGCCAATTCTGAAGGACATTTTAGTTCACCATGGAACACTTTCTGGTCAAAATTCCGTCCGTGGCTTTAGCTCAGTGTTGCATTCTCTGGATTTTCTCACAATGGTTCTACATTTTGATCTCTGTTCATTCCTGTGTCGGAAGAAAGAAAAAAAGAGAAACTATGATAAGACCACAATAGAAAACAGGACATATGTCGTGACCTGAAGAATATGTTTGTGTTAATTTATATTTTTCTTTAATAATCAAATAAGGTGTGAACAACAAACCAAACTATTCAGTGATTTTTTTCATAAGGTTTAGAAAAATCACAGCAAATATACACATTGCAATTAAATCACGACTGTACAGAAGCAGAAACAGTTCACTATGAATAACAAGTCAATGAGTCAATCCGCTATACGGAAAGCATTCAGACAGCTGCAATAGCTTAACAGTAAAAAGTCCAGTAGCACCTTTAAGACTAACAAACGTTATTGTAGCACAAGCTTTCGAGAAACACAGCTCTCTTTGTCAGATGCGTGGAGAATATGAAGAAACTGGCCAGAGATATATGGGTGGCAGTGTTCCCTCTAAGCTGAATTAGTGTGAGCTAGCTCACAGTTGTTTAGCCTCCGGCTCACATGTTTTTTGTCTTAGCTCAGGACGGATGACTCCAGAGCAAACTAATTTCTGCAGCAGCCAAATTGTTTGCTCACAACGTTAATGCCAGTAGCTCACAAAGGAGAATTTTTGCTGACAAGACTCCACAGCTTAGAGGGAGCATTGATAGGTGGTAAGGGAAGGGGGGAGAGGCTGCAGAAAGTGCCATGTAAATGCAAAGCAGTTGCGAATGTCATGAACAAGGCAGAATCTGCAATCCAGGCTGGTTGTGACCCCCTTCCTTCTATTGAAGAATCTGAATGGAGTACCTGAACATCAGTTACTTCTGGTAATGAGATAACCATCCGAAGTCTCTATTCAATCCAAGTCTGAGTCAGATTTACATAAATATTCCAGTTTTGCAGCTTCACATTGGATTATGGTTTTGAAATGTTTCTGTTGAACTGTGGTGACCTTAAAGCCCTTGATGGAGTGTCCTGGTAGACTGAAGTGTTCTCCCACTGGTTTCTGGATATTGCCATTTTTGATGTCAGATTTGTGTCCATTTATTCTTTTGCGTAGAGGTTGGGTGGTTTGTCCTATGTACAGAGCAGAGGGCCATTGTTGGCACATGAGAGCATATATCACATTGGAGGATGGGCAGCTGTAAGAATCAGAGATCGTGTAGTTGATGCCATTGGGTCCTGTAATCATATTTTCTGTGTAGATATGTGGGCAGAGTTGGCATCTGGGTCTGTTGCAGGGTCTGGTTCCTGTGTTGGTGACTCTGTTAGATGGTTCATGGTTGTTAGTGAAAAGTCTTTTGAGGTTGGAGGGGCTGTCTGTAGGCAAGGAGAGGTCTTCCACCCAGGGCTTGTGAGAGAGGCAGAGAGTGTTCTTGTAAGCAGAGTTAAACACTCCTAAGCCCATTGAATTCAGTGGGCTTAGAAAGGTGCAAATTTGCTTAGGATGGTACTGGGAGACATTGTTTCTGAAGGTAAACAGGTCTGCATATGGCCAAGACCCAGCTGGAAGACCACCAGGACCCCCTTCTTTGATACCTTGAATGTTTGGAAGAATGCCAGGAGAGAAATGTAACAAGCAATCTATTTCTGGTAGTAATAGCTCTGAAGCATTTACCTCAGCAAATAATTTTTGCCATACAGAAACGTTCTAAATAAAGACATTCTTGTCTGAATTCAAATTAAGGACTGGCTATCCTAGAGAAACCTCTGGATGAGATGTGCAGACATGGCCCCCTTCCTTCCCTGCTGTAATCTGCAGAAGAACACTTACATTTGGTCCACTTCTATCCAGTTGACCTCCATTCTCTTTTGTCCTTCTCCGCACAGTTGTTTAAGGTGACATCCTCCTGCCAGGGAGTCATGGATGCTTCCCCTGGCAAGCATTCTCCCTGGTGCCTTCTTTGCCCCTTTGAACAGAGAGTTGTTTGCATTGGCAAGTGAGCACCTAGACAGCCATTTTCCCCACACTTTCATTGTCTCAACCCTCTGGTTGTGCAGCCAATACCTTTCCCCATGTAACTCTGCAACAAAAAGGGCTAGTTGCTTTTTTAAAAAATGAAATCTGGGAAAGTGTATTGTTGCAATAGTTCACTGTAATGTTACATTGCCATAGTGACCTCTCATGAGTTTTTATTACATCTAGGCATCTCAAAAGTGCAAAGTGGCCCAGGCATCCCTGGACCTGAGAGAGTCCGGACTCTCCTTTGTAAAGAAAAGAACAAACCCACAGAACAAGCTTTGGTGTGTCAACAGGGAATGGGTCACTCTAGTTTCTTTCCTTACAGGTCTCTTTTTTTCCATGCAGGCAGTTTTATCTACAGGAAAGTTAGCACAATGCAACAGGCTTACCCACAGACTAAAGTGGTACAGTCCAGGAAAAGCTCTTCAACTGCTGAATGTGTAATCTGCCCCCCCCCCAACAACATAGGGCAGCAACACCAGAGAGAGTTAAATTCACTTGGGGGGGGGTCACTACTAGTTGCCATAGCTCCTCCTATTGCAAGACCAGAAGCTTTAACACTTGACTGGTTAAAAGCAGGGGTCATTTGGAGCAGGAGCACACAGGAGCGGAGCTCCGGCAGTTAGAAGCACAGGCGGTGGCAAGCCCCAACCCAGCTCCCAGCAGGAGTGCAAAGCAGCACGTGTAGCATTCCTCCTGGGCCCAGATAGGCTACTCTGGGACTGGAATGACAACCCCCAGAGTGGAAAGACAGTCCCTAGGGGTGGAGCCTGAGTGGTGGGTGTTGCCTTCCGACACACTTCCGGTGATGTCAGGGGTTATGCTAATGAGTTATGCTAATGAGCTGCACCTCTTTCTACGAAATAACCCCTGATTAAAAGTTTACATTATATGTGTCCAATTGGAAAACTGAGCTGTGCCACTGGGTGGAGTTTTCTTTAGCACAGGTGGGCTTTCAGACATGTGATTTCCCTCTTCCTCTGTCTGGAGGGGGACACGTGTATACTTCTGTTGGCAGGGAGAGGGCTGGAGACGAATTGCAACTGTTAGGTCTTCTGTCCTTCTAGTGAGCTTCCTTGGGGCAATTGGAGTTTCTGCCAGCCCCCAGGAAGAACAACAGGGCCAATCTGAACTTGTCTGGAGTTTTTTTCAAAATGGGGAAATGCACATGGGTGTCTGTTACCCCCCCTCCCCCCATTAAGTGTCTGATTTTTCTCATCTTGCCCTTCAACTCTGCTCCTCTTTTGGCACTTCCAATTTTTCCTTAGTG
This sequence comes from Gekko gecko, assembly GCA_029375565.1. Classification (NCBI taxonomy): domain Eukaryota; kingdom Metazoa; phylum Chordata; class Lepidosauria; order Squamata; family Gekkonidae; genus Gekko; species Gekko gecko. The sequence continues at coordinate 27,587,317 of JAPDNY010000002.1, read as the reverse complement.
GCATGAAAACCTTTCCATTTGGGCAGTGGCAGTGAAGGTTTCCCAGGCTAGTGAACTCTGACCTCTCTGTGCCCACCCCAGGAACATCCACCCCATTTAAACTGGGGCAGGTGATGCACTCTATTCTTGGTGCTGGAGGGGGCAGCAGTGGGAGGGCTTCTGGTGCCCTGGCCCCACTGCTGGACCTCCTGATGGCACCTGGTATATTTTGGCCGCTGTGTGACAGAGTGTTGGACTAGATGGGCCATTGGCCTGATTCAACATTGGCTTCTCTTATGTTCTTATGTTCTTAACCCCTGGTGCACAAAGGGAAAGGCCTCCCTTCCATCAGAGACACTTGCCAATGCCAAGTCAAAGGAGACATTCCCATCCCAAGGTTTGCTTTCCGCCCCAGGCCCTTTCTCTAGCAGGCTTGTTTCATAGCTCAGAGTATCTGTGTGGTGGGACTCGATAAAAGTCAGTTCCAGATGATTTTTAACAGAGCCCATGAATTCGTAACATTTTCACACTGGAACAAAATAAAATCACCATCATATTGTAGATCATGTCTTAATCTGTAGGGGGCACCGCAGAAATCATGCACTTACTACTTTGTGGCACAGACACAGCACAAAAACATAGTTCCAAAGCACAGATCCTAATGGAGACTCGTGATTTTTGTGGTGGGTCACCCTAAGCTCACCATCAAATCATGTATGATATTCATAGCCACAGATTACAGCAGAAGAAATCTCAGATACCAAGGCTTGTGGCACTGCCATGGTGCAAAAATCTGGTTCTGAAGCACAGATCCTCATGGATTCTCGGGATTTTTGCACTGGGCCTCCTCCAACTCCCAATTAAATCACATATCATGTTCACAGCCACAGATTGCACTGCAAAAATCATGTACCCACCACCTTGTGGCAATGTGGCGACACAAACATGAATCCAAGGCACAGATCATCATGGATCCTCAGCTTTTTAAAAGTTTGCTCACCCCAAATTTATGATCCAAATGCATATCATGCCCATGGCCTCAGATTGTACAATAAAATTAGTGGCTCTCTCTCTTCATGGTGCCATGACACACAAACATGGATCTAAAACATGGATCCGCAGGATTTTTATATAGGGTCACTCCAAGGGTTATTTGGAGCAGGAGCATGCAGGAGTGGAGCTCCGGCAGTTAGAAGCACAGGCAGCGACAAGCCCCGCCCCCAGCTCCCAGCAGGAGTGCAAAGCAGCACGTGTAGCATTCCTCCTGGGCCCAGATAGGCTACTCTGGGACTGGAATGACAGCCCCCAGAATGGAAAGACAGTCCCTAGGGGTGGAGCCTGAGTGGTGGGTGTTGCCTTCTGACACACTTCCGGTGATGTCGGGATGTGGCATATGCAAATAAGTTATGCTAATGAGCTATGCTAATGAGCTCCTGCACCTCTCTTTCTACGAAATGACTCTGGGTCACTCCAAATTCACCATCAAATCACTCATATCCATGGCCACAGATTTCAGCACAGAAATCATAGATGCATCACTTTGTGGAGCCACAATGGCACATAAACCTGGATTCAAAGCACAGCTCTTAATGGATCCACAGGTTTTTAAAAGTTAGGTCATGCAAAACTCACCATCAAATCACTGATCACATTCATGGCCACAGATTGCACTACAGAATACACACATCCATCGCTTCGTGGCTCTGCCATGGTGCAAAAACATGGATCCAAAGCATGGATCCTCAGGATTTTTTGTGAAGTCACCAACAAATCACATATCACAACCATGGCCACAGATTGCACCACAAAAAACATGGGTGGCACCTCCATAGCTAACAACAATGATCCAAAGCACCAGATCCTCATGGATTGTCAGGAATTCTACATTGGCTCACACAAAACTAATTAGGAAATCACACATCACATCCATGCCCTCAGAATGAAACCCCTCAAAATAGGTCGTGGTCTTTGTGCTACTACCATGGAGCAAACACTGCATTAAATACTTGGATCCGTCGATATGATGAGTGATTTGGTGGTGGTGACTTTAGGGTGACCTAATGCAAAAATCCTGAGGATCCATTATGATCCGTGCTTTGGAATTACATTATTGCACTGTGGCACTGCCATAAAGTGGTGAATGGGTGATTTTTGTGGTACAAAGTGTAGCCATGGACATGATATGTGATTGGATGATGAATGTGAGGTGACCAAACATAAAAATCCTGAAGATCCATGAGAATCCATGCTTCGGAACCACATTTTGTGCACCATAGCTGTGCCACGATCAAGTGCTACAAGCTGTGACCGTGGACTTGGTATGTGATTGGATAGTGAGTTTGGGATGACCCAGTGCAAAAATCCTGAGGATTCATGGGGATCTGTGCCTTGGAACCACATTTTTGTGCCATGATAGTGTCATGAAGCAGTGAATCAGTGATTTCTGTGACTTAAATTATGTGGCTATGGACAGGATACAAGACTGGACTCTCACAATTTAGGGAACATCAATCTCCAATTCTAACGTATTTATTACCTATGTTGCCCCACCCCAGTTGAACCCAAACAGATGATAACCAGAAAGCAAGCTTGTCATTCTTGTTATCTGTTAAAAAAATATCTCCACTGTTTTGCATGCTAGTTTAACAAACCTCTCTATGTATACAACTATGATCTGTAATTCCATTTCATTGTCTGACGAAGTGTGCTTTGCATACAAAAGCTCACACCTTAAATAAAACTTTGTTGGTCTAAGGTGCCACTGGACTCTAACTTGATTCGATGGTGAGTTTGGGGTTGTGCAAAAAACACAAGGATCCATGAGCATTCATGAAGGATTTTTATGTACCATGGCAGTGCCACAAAGAGGTGGATGCATGATTTCTGCCGTGCTACCTGTAGACTAAGACATTATCTACAATATAAGTAGTTTTATTTTGTTCCACTGTAAAAGAAAATAATAATATGAATTCATGAGGATTTCTGCCTTGGATCCATGTTTTCGTGCCATTGTTGCCATGCAAAGTTTTCAGTCCCCTGTTTTTGTATGGTTCAGGCCCTGGTCATGGCTTTGTCATGTGACTTGGTTCTGGATTTGGAAGAGTTCTATCATAACTTTTTTCTGTGGAAAAAAACCCTACAGGATACATGAGGAACCCTGTAGATCCAGCTTTTACTTTTTCCCAGGTATTCTCCAGGCCTTTGATAGTACATCGGCTGAGAGTCGATTGCAGGAAGGGAAACGCCCCCTCCTTGTTTTGAGAAGCGGGGAAAAGACCGGCTTCCCTCTTTTTTCCCTCGAGGCAGCCATGGCGGCGAGGGGTCTTGTTAAGGAGCTCTGGGAGGAAGCCACTTGCCCCATCTGCTTGGACTTTTTCAGGGATCCGGTGATGCTCACCGAGTGCGGCCACAGCTTCTGCCGAGCCTGCCTGACTCAGAGCTGGGGGCAGTTCGAGGCTGAGCCTTCCTGCCCCCATTGCAGAAGAAGAGCTTGGAAGAAGAACCTCCGGCTGAATCTGCAGCTGGCCAACTTTGTGGAAATAGCCAGGAAATTCACTCTTCAGGAGGGAAAAGAGGCCGGTGGGAAAGGGGGAGACGGAAAGGGGCGACTCTGCGAGAAACACTGGGAGCCCCTGGAACTCTTCTGCAAGGACGACGAAGCCCCCCTCTGCGTGGTCTGCGGCAGATCCCAGGAGCACCGAGATCACCAGGTGGTTGCTTTGAGGAAGGAAGCCCGAGAGAAGAAGGTAAGAAATCTCTGTGGATCTGGATGCGGAATAGCTGGAGATTCTTCTTGGCTTCTCCATAGATCAGTCCGGTGAAGAGAGTCTTAGTTTAAAATGCAAATGATGGTGGGTATTAAATCAATTAAATGCTGGGACCTGAGAGCAAACTGGGATTTGGTCAGTCTGGCTTAACTTCCGGCATTCCACTTAATATGTGGAGACGCAGCCCCGTTCCCTAGCTGCCTGGGACACATCTGGTTGTCCAGAGTTTGGAAACTAGAGTGTAGGCTGGGCGGATCCTCTCTGGACCCGATCCAGCAGGGCTCATACTGTGCCTCATTTCACCAGCACGGGAGACTTTCTGGCATCCTTGTGTGTGGCTCTGGATTTTACTTTGGTGCACAGCTCTCTCAGGCTGTGGGTTTGTCACAATAGCTCCCGAGAGAGGGAGGGGGGGGTTCCTCCCCTGCATTGTGAATGGCAGCTCAAAGGAGGTGTCTGGAGAATGTGGTTCACATGGAACCAGGAGTTGTGATTTGTTCACTGACTTTCAAAGGAATTTGAGGCGTGATAAAAACTTTGGTTACATCCAGCTTTTCTACAAAATATTTGGGTCTTTCTCCCCCCCCTTTTCTGACAAGATGCTAATTGTATCCAGTCATTTATGGGGAGAGATGCACACAGTTCAGGGGTGGGGGTGGGGAAGTGAAATAAATGCTGTTCCTTTTGTTTTGGGCACTGCCAGCCATTTGCAGCAGCTGGAAAGGAGAGAGTTTGTCGGAAGCCCCAGAAGCCCCTGAAGCTCTTCTGCAAGGTTGACAGAGTTCCCATCTGTGTGGTCTGTGACCGATCCAAGGAGCACAGACATCACGAAACTCTTCCTCTTGAGGAGGCCTCCCAAGAGTACAAGGTAGGAAATCCAAAAGGCGGAGGTTGGTGGGGAAGAGCCCTGGATCCTTCCCTTCTCCTTGGTCTCCTTGCGGGGAAATTCCCTCCAGTTTCTGCCTCAGCCTCTAGGCAAAGACTTGGGAGTGAAAACACCACTTTGCTTTGGCTTGGTGGCTTCCCAGATCATTGCCTCCTGCCACCCGTTGTGGGTTGATAGGGGCAGACTGACTCACTTCTTGTCTGACTGGCTGCGTTGAGGTCTAGCCAGGCTGTTGCCTGGCTGAGCTGCTCAGGAGTGGCAACCTGACTTCTGGTTTTAACCACCCAAACACATCCCCCACCCCAGCCAGTGAGCTTCTTGCTATTTCTTTTTAAAATTATCAGTGCTGGGGATATTGCTGGAGCCTTAACACCGTATAATTTACTTCTTGCTGTTTTTGCAACCAGAGTCATAAACTGCATAAACTGTCCCACAGGAAAACATGGAAGAACTTAAAGGTTGCTACTACCAAAGTTGTTGTGTGATCTGACAACAGCTGCTAGAAATTTTGCCATTCGCAGGGCAGTAAGTAGCCAGGATGATTTTGCTAAAGGGGAGGTGATTTCATCTCTGAGAGCTGAAAATTTGGGGCAATCAAGCAGAATATGATCCACAGATTTATTGCTGCTGCAATTACAGAGTCTATCTGGGGATGAAATCCCATTTAATCTTCTTGACATCACAGCTGAAGGTAGGGCATTGAGTCACGCTAGCATGTATGCTCTTCTATACTTTGGAAGAATTAACTCAAGTAATTTGGCATTGTTGTTGGAGGCTGAATGCCTACTGAAAAGGATGGGCACGCTCTGCGGGCTGTAATCAGTGTGTTCTCCTAGTCAGAGTCTCTCAAATGTCTTCTAATGAGCTTCTTGCCTACTCGTGACTTCTATCACATCATGGGTAATACCCAGATATAATAATTTATGGTCCAGTATTCTGTCCAGCTTGACTAGTCCAAGGAGTTTTAGATCTGGGGTTGATTTTAGTGTCCTAACTTTCAAATTAAAAGCTCTTCCCCAGGCCTTTGCTTCATAAGGCATCTCCTCATTTTTGGCTCTCAGGGCTACTCCAGACACACACTGAGGGATTCCCAGAATATTGTGTAGGAACCTTAATAGAGGTCTGTTGATGTTGTCTGTTGCTGCAACATGCTGTAATGATATACTGACCAGTGTTCCCTCTAAGCTGAGTTAATGTGATCTAGGTCACAGTTTTTTAGCCTCCAGCTCACAGATTTTTGTCATAATTCAGGAAGGATGGCTCCAGAGCAAACTGATTTATGCAGCAGACAAATCACTCACTCACAACTTTAATGCCAGTAGCTCAACAAAGCAGAATTTTTGCTCACATATATATACACAGAGACGTATACACACACACACAGACATATAGGGGTCGTTTGGGGCCAGAGCACTACTCCAGCAGCCCCGCACCCGTGCTCCTTTTTTCTAGAGTCGCACCGCAGGAGTGGCGCGATCTTTCCCTTATATTCTGCAAGAGTGCGTTGCAGCACATGGTGGGTGCATCAGGCAGGAGGTTGAAGCTGCAGCACTCGCAGAGGGGCTTGAGCTTGGCCGGGTGCTGGAGATCCGGCCAGCGGAAGAGCTTGCTGAGCAGGAGGTGTGGCGGGTTAGGCGGGCGGGCCTCACTGGCACAGGGGACCAGGACACAGCTGCCGGGCAGGCCCCCGCGGGACTCAACAGCTTCCATGAGGCTGTGGAGGGAGTGCTCCTTTAGGTGCTTCAGCAGCACATAGGTACTGGCCTTGAGCTCCTGCTCCAGTAGTGAGAGGTGGCGGTAGCGGTGCCTGGCTGGGGAGGAGGAGGAGGCACCGCTGTTGGGCTGTCGTTCGGCGAAGAGGCAGCAGCTCACTGTCATCTCGCCATTGCTGCCACTATTGCCCATGATCTGGCTGCTGCTGCCCTCCGCCACCTCTTCTTCTTGCTCTGGTGCCACCCGGGCGGGCTCTCCCTACTCGCCGCCAGCGCACGCCATGCCCCGCTCCTCCTCGTTGGCTCCTCCTCGACGGGCCAGGTAAACCAAGCACCCCTTTGGCGCCGGGGGTCAGGGCTGCTGCTGCTGCAAAGGACCCCCCCTTTCTGCCACCCTCTTGCTGAAAGTTGGCACTGCCTGGCTGCCGGAGTTGCTCACTGGAGCCTCCACAGGCCAAGACAGCATAACTTTGTGTGCCAAATGTCAGGGATCCTTCAACTTCGTGCCTTGGAACCAATGCTCCCTCTACGCTGTGGAGTCTTGTGAGCAAAAATTCTACTTTTGTGAGCTACTGACATTAAAGTTGTGAGCAGAATTTTCTGTGCCAAGTGCTCCACTGTGTGATCCATGAGGAGATCTTTGAAGAATAAATGCTCCTTCATACATCTGGTCTCAGTGAATACGCTGCCAGTCAAAACAAGGAAAGGAAAGCAGTTTTGCACATTTTGTGGTGGTAGTGGAAAGTGCCATCAAATCGCAGCCAACTGATGGCAACCCCATAGGTTTTCAAGCCAGGAGCCATTCAGAGGTGGTTTGCCATTGCCTGTCTCTGGGCAGCAACCCTGGACTGCCTTGGTTGTCCCCCATGTATAGAAAAAATATTTCTCTGATTCAGTGATTAAACTCAAATGGTTGAGCTGGGAACATGTCCTTGTGACTTTCACACCTGACCAGATGGCCGGCACAAATGGCAGGCCTGGTTCTGCATTTCAAAGGCCACTTTGGCACCTCTGAGGGTAAGGGCAGACATTCAGACTCTTTCCCAAACTTCAAAGCCCAGCCTACGTGCCCAGTCACCACGTAAGCGATGTAGGCTCTTACAGAGTAGACACGCCTTTCTGCTTTGGCACAATTGGGCACTGGCCATGCTCAGTTATGACAGAGGTAGGAGGAGAGTTGTCTTTAGCCTATCAAAAGGCACACAGAACTCTCTTGGAAAGAGGGCCCTTTCTAAGAGTTAGTCTCTGTTTGGATTACATTCTGGCAAGACTGAATTTTGCAAGGGGGCAACACGCTGACCTTAATTGCCCATTGCAAGCATGGCGTTCATCTTTAAAATCCCTTGGAGAAGGGACTTCGCTTGAACTGTTATCTGCACCAAGGATTGGTAACTATGATGCTTTTGTATGTTTTAGTCAGAGCTCTACAGAGCTATAGGAATGTTCATTATTTTCTATCCTGAGTAAGTCTCATGTCTTATATCTGCTGTATTTAATAAAGATCTTATATAGATTAACCTGATCTGGTTTGGATCAATATTGTACCTGAACTCTAGGGCTAACTCCAGAGCCTTCGCTGCTCGCCTAGAAGCTACTAGTCTGTGTTAAATCATCTGCAGCTCTACCCCAGAGCTGATAAGTTGCTAAGTTCCAAGAACCAGGAAGGAGTTGGGACCTATTCTCGTGTCTGAATTGGGAACGTTCTTAAATAGGTCCTGGTGGCAGAACACTGATTTCAGTGCTCTTTAAAAGCATGCGGGGTTTGGCTCGCTCTCTCACTCCTGGAGGGGGGTGCAAGAGGCACGAACCCAGTGCTTGTTGGCAGCGTCAGGGTCTTGTACATGTTGGCAGTGTACAAAGAAACCTGTACATGCTGACAGTGTGTGAGATACCTGTACATGGTGGCTTAGCTTGTGGGATTCTGAACTAGAGTCCAGTTACAATACTTTTAGGGTGAGGTACCCTGTGTGGAAAAAGCGCTATATGCATGAGACTGCAAAGGTGTTTTTGTTGTTTTAAAATACTGGTAGTCAGGAATCTGAACCATGGCTGAAGGAGGCAGTTTTGGTTTTCTGGACGAAAACGTGTCTCTCCAGACTGTAGATGAAACAGGGAGTCCAGATGAATTTTGGGATGCTTCTGAACTTGAAGACCCAGTGGTCAGGCCGCGAAAGGCGCATCTGTACCAGAGAGAAATGCAGCCTAGAGGGAGCAGGCACGTGCAGGCAGGCTCAGAAACCGCGAACGCTCTTTCTGCAAGGGCCACAGAAGAAGACTGGAGCTTGCCAAGGCCGTCCCAGCTAGCAGATTCCTGGAATCACCAGGCGACCTGGCAACCCAAACGGTCGGAGCTATCGGGAGTGCTGAAATCGGCAGAGACAGCAGACTGGCTCAAGCAGCCTGAAAAGCAGCCGAAATCCCCCTGTGGTGTGAAAGATGTGGAATCTGTTCCACAAAAGGACAGTTCTGCCTCAGCTTCTGGCCCCCCCAAAGCAGTTGCTCCCTGGGATATTGACAGGAAGTTGTTCCCCCAGTTCAAAACGGGGCAGGATGTACTGGGATTCTTCTCGCTGTTTGAACATGCATGTGAAGAGATTGGTGTCCTGCCCAGGCATTACATGCTGATTCTAAGGTCTCAAGTGTCTGGCGTGCTAGCTGATCTGCTGGGCTCGCTGACTGGCCCAGATGCCTCGAACTATCAGAAGTTTAAATCGCTTGCCTTGAAGAGGTTTGCGTTGTCTGCTGAGACCTACAGACGCTCTTTCAGGAGGGTGGAGAAGCAAATTATCCCTGAAAATTATCCTGTGGCTCTGGCTATGCTAGCACAGAATCTGGACCGCTGGCTGACTGCTGAGAACGTCCATGATTTTGAGTCACTGAGAGAACTTATTCTGCTGGAACAGTTTTACAGACTGGTGTCTGAGGACATTGTTGCTCTGGTACGGGACAAAAAGCCCACTACGGCAGAGATAGCAGCTGATCTCGCCCAAAGCATGCAAGAGCACCGGGAAAGAAGTTTTGGAAGACCTTCCCACCCAGCTGCAGAGAAGCCCTTCCTGAAACCTAAGGATGGTGGCCTCAACCCGCCAAAGTCTGCAGAGAAGAAGACCCTTCAATTTTCTTCGCCTGTCAAGACTCGTGTGGATCCAAGGAGCGGAACGTGTTTTGAATGCAAATCTCCTAATCATCGGCGTGCGGAATGCCCTGTGTGGAAAGCAAGGAGGGAGAAGCCTAACAGCCCTGCCAAGCCACAAGTTCGTGTGATTCAACAGCGTGGAACTGTGGCCCCTAGCCCAGAGACCCCTGTGACTGCAGCTGCTGCATCGACCGAGGAGACCACGGTGATCCATTCTTCCCGCCCATCTATCAACGTCGCGTCTGTGACTGACAAGGAGCAGTAGGACTGGGTTAGTAGGGAATTTTTTCATGAAATTCAGGTAAATGATGTTAAACTTATGAGATTTTTTTACTCTGGGGCTGATATGACTTCTGTACACCATTCCCTAGTTAAACCTGAACAGATCTTGTCTAGAGAGGTTCTGGTTACCCCTTATGATAGTCCAGCCATTTCAAAAAAGCTGGCTGAAGTGGATGTGTGTTACCGTGGCTTTAAGGGCAAAATCGCTGTCCTCCTTCATAATGAGACAGTGGCTAAAGTGTTGATTGGTACGGATTTAGGTTACAAATCATTTATTAATGCTAAGCAAAACTCTCCTTGTGTGCCAGAGTTAAGTGATGCTCCCAGGGATGTGAGCTCTGCAGGCACGTGTGAGAAAAAGGGGGGTGAAAGTTTGGAGGTGGCTGCTGTCCAAGGTACCACCCTGGAAGCAGAAACCGCCTCTGTTCCTTCTGTGTCAGCTCCGGTCGTCAATTTCGCTGCTGAGCAGGAGGGAAGTGATGTTGCTAACACAATGTCACAGTTTGTAGGAGATCAGAAGTTTCTGGAAGCACAGAAAGCTGATGTGTCTTTAGAATCCTGCTGGAAAAATGTAAATGCAGACCCAAGAGCCGTGGCTGATCGCAGAATAAAATTTGTAACCAAACAAGGTCTTTTGTATCGCCTCTGCCAAACTAAAGAGCGAGGAGAGGTTGAACAGATTGTGGTTCCCACACCCTATAGAGAAATTGTGTTAAAGTTGTCCCATGATAACATGTTAGCTGGACATTTTGGCAGAGCAAAGACCCTACAGAAGGTCTCTAGAGGCTTCTACTGGCCAAATGTTTTTGAGGCTGTAACCCAATTTGTCCAATCCTGTGCAGTCTGTCAAACTGAAGGACATGAGAGGGACAAACCAAGGGCACCTTTACAAGTCCCAGCAATCCCTGATGAAGTCTTTGCTGTTTGGGGAATGGACATTATTGGTCCACTTCATTATACAGGGAGAACAGGGAAGAAATATATTTTGACAATCATTGATCACCTGTCACATTATCTTGCTGCCATCCCACTGTCTAATATCTCCGCTAAAACTGTTGCTAACACCCTTTTGGTTCAATCCACCTTCTGGGGACTACCTAAGACTATAGTCACAGATTGTGGAGCATCCTTTGTTGGTGGGTTAATGCAAAAAATGTGTGAGATTGCCCAGATAGAGCATCATGTCTCAATTCCCTTCTGTCACTGGGAAAATGGCAGAGTTGAAAGAATGAACAAGACCCTGGGAAAGCTTATCAGAAAGTATGTTGCTGATTACCAAGGGAACTGGGAAGATCATTTTGCCTATCTTGTAGCAGCCTACAATGATACCTGGCAAGCTGGATTGGGTTTTCGTCCAAATGAGGTAATTTTTGGGAGAACTCTGAACACCCCTCTGAGCATGCTCAAACAGCAATGGGAGGGTGTTGCAAATCTTAAGCCTCTATCTGTGGCTGCCTATTTTCAGAAGCTGAAAGATTCCTTGCAAGGGATATGGCAGACAGCTGCCAAACACCTAACTGCTGCTCAAGAGACTCAGAAACGTTTCTATGATAGAAGAGCAGTGCCACGTGAATTCTCCCCTGGTGAAAAAGTCTTGATTTTAAGGCCTATCAAACCCCACAAGATGTGTGCAAAATGGTTAGGGCCTGGAGTGATTGTGGAGAAACAGAGTGCTGTTCACTATCTGGTGGCGTGTGAAGCAGAACATGCTAATCCCAAGGTGTACCACATAAATAGTCTCAAGAAATTTTTATGAAAGAACGCCTAATATGTTTTCATATCAACTGAAAGGGGATGTGCCAGAACACCCTCTTGATATGTTAGCTGAGTGCCAGCAGGAGGGTAGCCTAAGCCACGTGGTGCTGAATCCTGAGGTTACCCCTGAGCAGGCTGTACAGTTACATAAACTGCTGCAAGAGTTTAAAGAACTGTTCACCAGTATACCTGGCAAGACACATTTGATCACCCACACTGTTCAGACAGAGAATGTGGCACCAATTAGTTCCCATCCCTACAGGGTGAGTGGTAAACATGGGCAGGACATTGCTAAAGAGATCCAAGACATGCTGGATCTGGGTGTAATCATCCCATCCAAATCTCCATGGGCCACGCCTGTAGTTCTGGTGCCAAAGAAGGATGGGGGGGGTGAGATTCTGTGTTGATTATCGCCGCCTTAATGCTGTTACCATCCCTGATTCCTTTCCCATGCCTCGAATAGATGACATGATTGAGAGGCTGGGCAGGGCTAAATACATTACTGTGCTGGATCTCAACAAAGGATACTGGCAAGTTGGCATGGATGAGGATGCCTCTATAAAGTCTGCGTTTGTGACCCATCTTGGTCTATACCAGTTTGTAACCATGCCTTTTGGGATGCGTAACTCACCTATGACCTTCCAGAGGCTCATTAATTCACTGTTAGCAGGCCTATCTGACTTCTCTATGGCATATATTGATGACCTGGCAATTTATAGTGAGTCCTGGACTGATCACATGTCCCATGTGCGCACAGTGCTGTCCCGAATAAAGGACGCTGGCCTTACTATCAAGGTGCAAACGTGCCAGTTTGGCCTAGCTGAGGTTGAATACCTGGGACACAGAGTGGGGCGTGGAGCTATTAAGCCACTGGATGCTAAGGTACAGAGCATTAAAGACTGGCCTGTGCCAACTACAAAGAAGGAAGTCCAGAGTTTCCTAGGATTGGCTGGGTATTACAGAAGGTTTTGCCCGCACTTCAGTGCCTTGGCCAGTCCTCTGACTGATTTATGTAGGAAGAAACAACCTGTTAAAGTTGTGTGGACCAAACAGTGTCAGCAGGCCTTTGAAGCTTTAAAACAGGGACTTATCCAATCGCCTGTCTTAATTGCGCCAGATCCTACCATGGATTACACTGTTCAAACCAATGCTAGCCAATTTGGTGTTGGCGCTGTCCTCTGTCAACATGGTGCTGACGGTGATCTGCACCCTGTGGTGTTTTTCAGCAAAAAGTTCTTACCCAGAGAGAGAAACTGGTCTGTCATTGAGAAAGAATGTTTTGCAATTGTGTGGGCCTTGACCAAATTACGACCATACCTTTGTGGTGTCAGGTTCCACTTGCAAACAGACCACTCTCCTTTATGCTGGTTAGACAGAGTGAAGAACTCCAACCAGAAATCGCTTAGATGGAGCCTTGCACTCCAAGATTATGATTTTTCAATTGCTCATATCAAAGGTTCGCAGAATCTGATTGCAGATGCTTTGTCTAGAATTTACTATACTGAAGACCAAACAACCATTGGTGCTTGAATTGTCTAACTTGAATGTTTGCTTTCTGTAACTTGAAATGTGCTTACCTGTTTTCCTTTCTGTAAAATGGACCCAAGTGGTTGAAATGCTGTTTAGAAGCCTGTGCCTGAAGTTTGAATGTGGCAATTTCATGAATATGGATTGTTTTCTTGATTTGTACTACCTATGCATTGTATTGTGTATCCTATGATGAATTCTCTTAATGTGTTCTTGATTTTGTATGATTTCTGGAGGTGGTAACCTGTATCTTCACATGTATGCATGACCCTAAGGAGTAGGTTAGATGTAATTTGAGGAATGTTCCCCGAAATTTCATCTTTTAAGGGGGAAGGTGTATAGAAAAAATATTTCTCTGATTCAGTGATTAAACTCAAATGGTTGAGCTGGGAACATGTCCCTGTGACTTTCACACCTGACCAGATGGCCGGCACAAATGGCAGGCCTGATTCTGCATTTCAAAGGCCACTTTGGCACCTCTGAGGGTAAGGGCAGACATTCAGACTCTTTCCCAAACTTCAAAGCCCAGCCTACGTGCCCACTCACCACATAAGCGATGTAGGCTCTTACAGAGTAGACACGCCTTTCTGCTTTGGCACAATTGGGCACTGGCCATGCTCAGTTATGACAGAGGTAGGAGGAGAGTTGTCTTTACCCTATCAAAAGGCACACAGAACTCTCTTGGAAAGAGGGCCCCTTTCTAAGAGTCAGTCTCTGTTTGGATTACATTCTGGCAAGACTGAATTTTGCAAGGGGGCAACACGCTGACCTTAATTGCCCATTGCAAGCATGGCGTTCATCTTTAAAATCCCTTGGAGAAGGGACTTCGCTTGAACTGTTATCTGCACCAAGGATTGGTAACTATGATGCTTTTGTATGTTTTAGTCAGAGCTCTACAGAGCTATAGGAATGTTCATTATTTTCTATCCTGAGTAAGTCTCATGTCTTATATCTGCTGTATTTAATAAAGATCTTATATAGATTAACCTGATCTGGTTTGGATCAATATTGTACCTGAACTCTAGGGCTAACTCCAGAGCCTTCGCTGCTCGCCTAGAAGCTACTAGTGTGTTAAATCATCTGCAGCTCTACCCCAGAGCTGATAAGTTGCTAAGTTCCAAGAACCAGGAAGGAGTTGGGACCTATTCTCCTGTCTGAATTGGGAACGTTCTTAAATAGGTCCTGGTGGCAGAACACTGATTTCAGTGCTCTTAAAAAAGCACGCGGGGTTTGGCTCGGTCTCTCACTCCTGGAGGGGGGTGGCCAGGCGAAGGGCCTGAGCTTCGCTCCGTAAGACAATGGACTGTAGGCTCCTAGCTCCCCTCCAATCGAGGAGCTGGGGATAACTCAATCACTGTAAATAGCGAATCACAGGGTGTGGTGTGAGTTGGAGTGTGGGTTGCACTGGGGGATAAAAGCCGGCCTGCGACCCGGCTTCTCTTCATCTTGTTCTGCAACTAATAAAGTATGTGAGAGCTGAAATCACTCGTCAGTCTCAGTACTTTTCAGGTATCTTTCTGAAATGTCCAAGCCACACTAGGGGTCTCCAGAAGTGACCATGACTTCCAGGCACACAAGAGCATGCATGCATGCACGCACGCACACACAAAGTTTTCCATGAGGTTATCTGGTTGGGGAGGGAATACACTTTTTTACTGTTTTTCAGTGGTCAGGCATTGCCCAAATCTCTGTGTATGTAAAGGCTGAGATTGGGATTGCAGTCCTATGCATACTCAGATCTGTGGCACACAGGGAGACTTGTTTCTGAGTAAACATTTACAGGATCTGCACTTCTCACTGAGTTGGTAGCAGGGGCCATGTGGGAAGGGGGTTGGGCATTCACACAAAGCACCAGGATCACTGGTACTAAAAGGGGCAAATGATCCAACTCTTGGGGCATTATCAGTCGTTGCCTTTCCATCTTTGTACACCTCATGTCCCCATAACTGTCATGTAAGAAGAGTCAGTGCTTGCACTCTGCCTTTCTCTACCCACAGGAGTCTCAAAGTGGTTTACAATCACCTTGCCTTCCTCTCCCCACAAGTCACCTGTGAGGTGGGCGGGGCTGAGATAGCTCTGAGAGAACTGTGACTGGCCCAAGGTTCACCCAGAAGGCTTTGTGTGTCCCAGGGTGGAATCGAACCCGGTTTCCCAGTTTAGAGGTTACCACTCTTCCCCACCAGACCACACTTGCTGTACATCTGACTGGTTATACCCGATTTCCCCAGGAACCCTCCCTTTTCATCCTTATTCTTCTTCACTTCTGCAATTCTTTCTTTCTGATTCCACAGGAAGTGGTGGCGGCTACAAGCATAGACAGCTTCAACAAGGGACTGAATAAACATACGGAGTGGGGGCCCATGAGTGGCTATTAGCCACAAGGCATAGATAGAACACTCCATCTGGGGCAGTGATGCCATATATTCTTGGTGCTTGAGAGGAAACATGGGAGGGGTTCTAGATTTCTGGCTCCACTGGTGGACCTCCTAATGGCACCTCAGTTTTGGCCACTGGGTGACACAGAGTGTTGGACTGGATGGGCCATTGCCCTGATCCAACATGGCTTCTCTTATGTTCTTGACAGAAAGAGCAGGCAGCTCTGTTGTGTGAACCCCTAGGCCAGGGGTGTCAAACATGCGGCCCGGGGCCCGGATCAGGCCCCCAAAGGGCTTCTGTCAGGCCCACAGTGGAACTGGCTGTCTTCTGCTTCTTCCAGTTCTGCTGCTGCTGCATCATCACAGGTTTGCAGCTTACAAATACACACCTGAACAGCATACTCAAAATTGCAAAAGCACAGACATGAATAATTCAGAGCAAGAGGTATCAGTTATCAGACACTGTTAAATAAACAAAATATTGCAGGAGTGCTAATGTTTTAAGCATGTTTTTATTTTAAGTTAAAAAAACCCTTTGTGTTTGTGTCCTTTATAGTTTATATCTTCGCTACCTGGCATTACATTTTATGACACACTAGCCCGACAAGGTCTCATTTATGTCAGATCCAGCCCTCATAACAAATGAGTTCGACACCCCTACCTTAGGCAGTTAGGTCACTGAAAATGGCCATTTAACAGCACCATTCTAAAGTGACAGTTGGCCCAATCCTGAAGAGGCCCCATTTGAGCCATAACAACACAGTGGAAATCCAGAATAATCTCTTCTTTAACTGTAGTTTATTCTTCACTAGAATGAGTAATTATGACAAAAAACTTTGGATGGAAATATGCCTTCTCAGCCTCAAGAAATAAGGAAAGCACCAGAGGGAGGAGGGGCGCACCTAGCCTACTAGAAAGCTTTGGGAATCTTTTCCATGGCTGGCCCACATTGGGACTGCACAGAAGTCATGATGATGAACTACAATTTCTTTAGCTGGGTTGGTGCTCCTACCACCAACATATTTCTTTGTTGCAGAGAGCAAGCTTGGTGTAGTGGTTAAGTGCACGGACTCTAATCTGGGAGAACCAGGTTTGATTCCCCACTCCTCCACTTGCACCTGGCTGGATGACCTTGGGCAAGCCGTAGTTCTGATAAGAGCTGTCCATGAAAAAGAGCAGTTTGTCAGAGCTCTCTCAGCCCCACCTACCTCACAGGGTGTCTGTTGTGGGGAGGGGAAGGGAAAAGAGTTTGTAAGCTGCTCTGAGATTCCTTCGAGTAGTGAAGGGTGGGGTATAAATCCAATCTCTTGTTATTTTGAGAAATGGCTGCAATATTTTTGAATGCTGGGAAACAGGCAAATGGGGCAAAAGAGACCACACTGTCCCTCATGAAATATCATTACTCAGAAAGTACCTTTACCTCATAGGGTTGCCCTAAGTCAAAAGTAACTTGATGGAACAACACAAAGAAAATTGATAGTCTTCCTACTAAAGACAGTCATTACTCACGGGGGTGATAGAACTCTACTGAACAGGTTGCCCTGTTTTTAACAACTATTGACAGCCAGTGAGTTACAGTCCATAGGATGGTGAACCTGTACTGATAAGGCCTTGGTTCAAATTCTGGCTCAGCCACGAAGCACATGAATGCTTGACCGAAGTTACCTCACAGGGCTGCAGTGCGGATGAAATTTAACAGCACACATTTCACTAAAGACCTGACAAAAGAACAGAATCAAGAGGCAGCTGTGTGGCTGAAAAGGGTTGTCACAGCCTGCCCAGTGAGGGCCCATGGAAGCCCCCTCCCTTCTCCATGGGAGCACATAAACAGTAAAATAGGGAGTTGGGAGGAGAGCTTGCAGCTTCCTACAGTAGGGTGTGGGGCAGCGGGGAGAGCTGGCCAGCAGGAACAGTATGGGTTAGCCAGCCGTGGAGGGATTGGTTGGCAAAGGATGTGTGTCTACGGGCTTTTTGGGGGTGGGCAAGTTGGTATGTGATGCCACTTCAGGTCCCAAGTGACATCACTTCCCAGCCCTCACAATTTCTTCTGCTGCTGCACTGGGCAGTGGTGGGGAGGGCAAGAGAAATACCTGAGGTGGATGGCAAAGGTTGAGAGAGAGAGTGCTACAGGCACCTGGAGAAGCCTCAGTCCAGGTGCGAAGGGCTCTTGGAACAAGCAGTGAAGGACGTGGCAGCCTAAGACTGGACTAAGGGAAGTGGGAGAAAGGGACTGCACTGAGGGAAGGAGTGGCTGTCTTGGACTGAGAGGTGAGAAACCGCCCAGTACCATTTGGTCACTCTGTTTACTGGAACAGTGAGAAACTTTAATGCCTCGTTTCCCGTTGACTCCAGTCACTTGCTGAGATATTTCCGTGGACTCCCCAGCTTTCTCAGAACTCCACCCCACAAGCACATTTTCAAATGAAACTCAAAACAGAAGGGGAAACCTTTAATTAGGTTACTATTATGTGTTATTTTAAAGACACATCTCAACACGTTGAACTCCTCCCCCCAGCACACAATTGACGGTACCCCAAAGCGGAAATGTTAGTTTACAAAAAGGGGGATGCAAGGAAGGGTTGAATACCCCCCACAAGCTCCTCCACATCTGCACCAAACAAAACCTGAAAGGATGTGGAGTATCTGACAACAGATTTCCAAGCTTCCCCTTGGGAAGTGACAAAGAATGAGCTCTAGGGGTCTTCACTGTTGGCAGAGATTGGAGGGGGACATGAAGAAAAAACAAGCTGAAGGCAAGATTAAGGATCACGAGATCTGGCAGAGGCCTGCTGGTCTGTTATTATTTGTTATGTGAAATGAGTCACTGTGTCTTTCTGAAATAAGCTACAAAGGTAACAAACAATACTGGGAAGAGCAGGGGAAAAAACTCCATTATATTTAAGTTTTTTTGGTGACTGGGACCCTGGAGAAGGCCCTTGCAGAGCTATAAAACAGGACTCTTAAGTAATATTTTTATTAATGAAGAAGGGATTGGATTTATACCACGCCATTCACTAAGAGTGGCTTACAAACGCCTTTCCCTTCCCTTCCCCACAACAAGTACCTTGTGAGGTAGGTGGGGCTGAGAGAACTTTCAAGAACTGCTCTTTCAAGAACAGCTCTGACAGAACTATGGCTTGCCCAAGGTCATCCAGCAGCTGCAAGTAAAGGAGTGGGAAATCAAACCCGGTTCTCCCAGATTAGAGTCCACACACTTAACCACTATGGCTTGCCCAAGGTCATCCAGCAGCTGCAAGTGGAGGAATGGGGAATCAAACCCGGTTCTCCCAAATTAGAGTCTACACACTTAACCACTACACCAAACTGGCCTTGATGTGAGATGAATGTCTTAAGAGAGTTGGAGGTGGCCTTTTTCAGACACCATAAAGAAGGGCAGGAGGGTCTCTCCAGAGAAGGAGGCTCCAGAGAATGTGTAGAGAAGGGTTGCTTGGTCAGCATTGAAAAAGGTCACTCGTCCCCCAATGTAGTTCAGACACACTCGAATCCTCTTGAGCTCCCCACTCACGGTCAGGGAAGGATGATGCCCTTTTACAGAAGCCCTGTAAAGGCCATTCCACTTCCCCACAGCCCACATCCCTCCCTTTGGACTAAAGGGAAGGTCTCCCTTCCTCCTCATGGACTTTCTGGCCACCCCCACAAGCCATTCTTCCTCACTTCCCACACAGATTTCCCAGAAATGGCGGCCTGCTGTGAATCCCTCAATGCCCAGGACAGCACCAAATGAGTCAAATCTCTCAGGATTGTTGGGCAGAGCTTGAGCTTTTTCTCCCAGTCTCACACTTTTCTGATCCTCAGACAGGATGAGTTGGGAAAAGGCTGTGTCCGGATCCAGTGTCACAGTTGCCGCTGTTGGGAGGAGATGAGGAGACAGAAGAGAAACAAATTCAGCAAGGAGACAAATGGCAGAGTTGTTTGACACATCCACCTAACACTATGGTTAGCATCCCATGTATATCTGTTCCCTGTGGATCTCCTTGATGTGGTTGGTTGTTTAGATGTTTCCCTCACTGTGGCTTGTTCTCTTTCCCCTTTTCCTTCATTTCAACCCTCATCTGAACTCACAGGCACTCCTTCCTTCCCTTGTCCTATTTAATGAAGCCAGTCCCATCTTAAAGTCAGAACAGACTTCCTGGACTTGAAGAGACAGCAGCAAGTCAATGCTCCCTCTAAGCTGTGGAGTCTTGTGAGCAAAAATTCTACTTTGTGAGCTACTGGCATTAAAGCTGTGAGTGAGCAGTCTGGCTACTGTATAAATTAGTTTGCTCTGGAGCCATCCTTCTGTGTGAGCCAGGGGCTAAAAAACTGTGAGCTAGCTCACACTAACTCGGCTTAGAGGGAACACTGGAAGCAACCCATGCGAATGCAGCCTGTCTCCCATATCCTCTGTCAAAGAAGTACCCTGAGAGAGAA
This sequence comes from Gekko gecko, assembly GCA_029375565.1. Lineage (NCBI taxonomy): Eukaryota > Metazoa > Chordata > Lepidosauria > Squamata > Gekkonidae > Gekko > Gekko gecko. The sequence goes on along the minus strand of JAPDNY010000002.1, from coordinate 27,567,467 downwards.
GCAGAGATTATTATATATTTCACCCAACTGTATAAACAAAACAAAATCACATGCGGAAGAGCACTTACACAACACCCTGACCACACGAAAATGAGTAGATGCACAGAATAGATTCAACATGAAACGTGGATCTTAGACCTGATCCTAGATACAAGAATGATATTTCTGCTAAAATTATTAGGATTTCCAAGGGCTACATTCAAGATTAGCATCTTCTTCTTTGACCAGAATTTCTCAACCTCTGATTGAACAGGGAGCGGGCCTGAAATCTCAGCAAAAGCTAGCAGCAGGTTGACAAAGGAATCACAGACATCTCCTCCACTAAACACTGAACCATCCTTTAACTATTTGTTTCAAAATCCCTCCTTTCCTGTCATTCCAGGTGTCTTCCTTAAAGCAAAACCAAAAACACCCCCATAATACTTTTTCTGCTTCACAGTGTAGGTAACTTGGGGGGATGGAAGAACAGTGTGAGATACATTCCCTTGAAACTTAATGTAAACCAAACATCTGTGACTTCTATGGAGAAGCAAGTGTTTCAGGACCAAGCTACAAAGGACAGAAGGAAACACTTCTTTACACAGAGAATGATTACAATGTGGAATTTGCTGCCAAAGGATGTTGTGATGGCCATATGCACAGATGGCTTTAAAAGAGGGACTAGACGGATTCATGCAGGATAGAACAATCAGCAGCTACTAGCCATAGTGACTAAAGAGAACCTCCACATTCAGATGCAGTAAACTTGTGAAAATACCAGTGCCAGGAGGCAACACTTGGGGAAGGCTACAGCCTCTATGCCCTGTTGTTGGCCCTCCAGAGTAACCGGCTGGCTGCTGTAACAGACAGGATGCTGGATTAGATGGGCCACTGGTCTAACCCATCAGGCCTCTTCTTATGTTTTTGTGAGATGAAAGGACACAGTTCACCCCCTCAGAGTTCACCTTCTCTGCCATCCTGAGAGACCCTGACAAAGCACTGAGGACCTGGCTAGGGCAGGGAGGGTGAGATTTTGAGGGACAAAAAAAGAAGTTCCAGGTAAGTTAATAACTGGAGAAACACCAAGTAGAACATCATAGATTATAAGGTGAAGCTTTTTAGTTTAGAAATAAGTGACTAGAGCATGAATTGTACCTTTCTGCAGGTCAAGTCCAGAATCCAGAGTGTCTGAGGATGCAAAAGAAACAGAAAGTAAACAGCTGACCCTTGTGCATATCACAAATTTTACAACAAAAACATCAGTTAACAACATATTTTTCTCAGTTTCAAATTAAAGGCTAAGTAGAAGCAACCTCTGGGAAAAATCTTCCTCCAGATTTTACCTGTGTGCAAATACTGAAATTGTTTTCACCTAATGTGAGTTTGCTTTTCATTCCTAATTATGGCTGCAGTTGGACTGAGAAAATAAATGGAAAATGCATCACATATTACAAACTGACATTTAGTCTCCAAAAAAGAGACCAAGAATGATACTGAACACAAATATCCAAAAGTTAATTGCTTTGAGTTACTTCAGACTCGCTTCACAGAAAGTATGCTAAGGATCCAATCCAGAGAAGCTTAGGATGTTTCCACATAGAGATTTTGTTCTAGTTTGGCATCCAAACTGGAGTGGGCTTTTGGGGAGACCCACACTATGTTGTCACCTAAACCATTTTCTGGGATTTCCACTGCTCTGGCTCTGCACTTTCCCAAATCCTTTTGATACAATCTTTTTGGAATGATCACAGACAAAAGGCATTTTTTTCATGCTGTGTGGATAGAAAAGTTTGCATTTCTGAATGGCCCACCTTTTCCTTGCCCCCTCCTCCCCGTGGTTGCTATTCCCCCCTCACACATAACTTTCTATACTACTAGTAGTCCCTCCAAATTCCCAGCATTTATTTATTTTAAAAAGTGTCCAAACATTCTTGTTGTGGAGATACAAAAGGGAAGGTGAATCCCTTATTTCTCTGCCATGAAAAGGGCTAGAGACATTTTAAAAATCATGGCAATTAGTCATTGTGCTAGCGCTATTAGAATTTTTAAAGGTCAGGCTGCACATTTCCCCTTATATCTATGCAGTTAATTTTTTAATTATCTTTTAAAAAATTAGAATTCTAAATCATGGAAACAGATTTTTATACTATTAATTACCAATTAGGGGGAAAACCCACCTTAAATGACTGTGGGGAGAAGAGCAAAACAGACTGGAGAGCGACAGGAGAGGAGGGGACACAACTTGGGTGTTCCTATTCAAATTAGAGAATGGAAGGAAAGAGGCCATCACTGCACGTCTCATCCAGAATTTGGTCCAGAATGGTCCAGAATTTGCTCTAGCTCACCCTTAGTTCAAATTCAACCGAGAACTTATTGATTTAGAACATCTCTCTGGGAAACTGCTCATGGCAGAAATCATTTGCTGAGGTAAATATTCCAGAACTGTTACTGTTTATTTATTTATTGGATTTATAGTCCACCCTCCCCTGCGCAGCAAGGCTCAGGACGGGTGACAACAGTGTTAAAACAATGCCATAAATTAATTGTTAAAAACAGTATCACGACAATAATTTAAAGAAAATCAGACAGCATATAATTTTTTCCAAGGTGAGATTGTGCAGGTTGTGTGTTGATGAAAAGCTGATGGGTGGGTGGTGGAGAGGGGGCTGGGGGAGGCCAATTCAGGTGGAAACTTATGCTGCCTCAACTGTGGGCTTGGCAAAACATTTCTAGCAGAGGTAAATTACTTGCTACATTTCACTCCTGACATTCTTCAAGATGCTCAAAGCTGCAAGATGTTCTTGGTGTCCTTCCAGCCAGGTATTAGCTATCTTTCTTCAGAAACAGAATTTTTCACAGTACCATCCTATGCAGAATCACACCCTTATAAACCCACAGATTTCAATGGACCCAGAAGGTGTACCTCTGCTTAAGAGAGCACTGTCAGCTGAACTAGGACATATTCAGGGAAATAAAACCACACAGTCCATTTGGCTAGTTTAGAGAGGTCCAGTCTGGCCACAGAAAGAGAAAGGGCATATCCCTGAAAGGGACTAGGAGGGAGTCTCCATTAACTGAGGATTCCCTGAAGAACCAACTTCCTCCCCCCCTTTCATTTGGGAGGTCTGTTCTGCCCTGACATCTCAGTTCAACAATGCATGGGCTTGGGAATGACCAAATGATCAAAATGCAGAACCATTGTAAGAAAATCCGAAGAATGCAATAGTGTGCTAAAGCCACGGGGGAAATCTGACCAGAAAACATTCCATGGTGAACTAAAATGGCTTTTGGAATTGACATATGAATTCCCTGTCTACCTGGCCTTGCTAGTGATATCAGTGACCTGGAAGGTTCCACACTCATATCTGGCCTCACCTCATGACCTCTCTGAAGCTGTTCTTTATTACCTTTCAGCTGCTTCATGACACTTTCCAGGAAGTGATTGATGTCACAGAAGTCCCAGATCCACCACTTCAACGCAAGAGGAAAAGTCACCGGATTCGCAAACCTCTCCTTTTCTTCATACCTGGAGACAAACCATGTTAAACCACCATCTATACCATCCAGAATTCCCACCAGTACAGCAAAGCAATGAAGGAAGGAATACACAGAAGGCCTAGAAACACCGGTCAATACTGATAGCAGAGAAAGAAGCAATAAAAGTTGAAGCAATAAAGAGGGGGAGGCCCTTTGGAGAGAGTCTACCCCTTGCAGTTACTCTTGAGATCCCAACACCACGCATCTTAAAGCCAAATCAGATGTCAAGAGGTACGTGTGTGTTTGTCTAACAGCAGCAGTCCTTTAACCCTGCTTCGCCTCTGCCTAGGGAAAGAAGGAAGCTACTGTGGTGCAGTCCTTAGACAACTAGGCCAGGACTGGGCCCAGGTTCATTTCCCCCCTCAGCCCTGCAGCATGTCACATGACATCACTGCCCTCAAAAGCACCCTTTCTTCTGCTCCTTTCAATCGCCTGCAACTTGGGTGAGGCATGGAAACTTCAAGCCCAGTAAAGTCACATCATGCTCCGTCTTCCTCTAAAAATGTCTGGAGACATGTACAGCAGAGAGGCAAAGTTTCCAATCAGCAGCTGTGAGATCCTCTAGTCTAATCGGAGCAACACCTCTAAGTGCTGTGTGGTGGTGGCAGGAATGCTGATGGCACAAGCCCCAACTTCTGCTTCCTCATGAGTAGCCTCCCTCACACACGACACACCCTAGACTGGGCGGAGCGGTCATCACAGAGCTTGATGCTGAAGTGGCCCTCTAGCAGCTCAGATGCCAACCAAGACACCAGTTGAGCCCAGTCACATTTACCACCTGCCATTTTGTGGAACTAAAGAGCTGAGGTGACTAAACTCAACCTGTGCATTTCCAAGGGTGGAGGGGCTTGTTTGACAAGTGAAGCCACCCCTGCTTCAGCACCAGAAGTCTGCCAGAACCTTCTGGAGATGCACGTCCAGGTCTTAACCCTGACACCACCATCACCCAGCTATTTGGGGGCACGGTTTTCTGTCCATGGGACTGTGTTCACCCGCAGTTTGCCATTTATAAACAGATAGAGATCAGTGGTCCTGAACCTGAAGGGCCACCTTCTTCACACGCGACCCAGATCCATCCCAGCATCACGAGGGTCATGATGCAGAGTGGGACCAACGTACCTCTGTGAGGTGCTTCGGACATCCTAAAGAAGGGAAAAGAAAGAGAAGTCAACAACTGCCAATGGGCCAAATTGGGAAGACCCTTCCCCCTTCAGATCCTGGTGAGTGATGAATTCTAACTCCACTTATTGCGTGTCCAACTCAAGGAAGGGGGCTGGATCTTCATAAAATGGGAGGACTGCTTCTCGAGGGAACGACATCAGCAGGCAGAGCGAAGCCATTCCAGAGGAGAGCTGCGTGATCTGCTGCAGATCTTACACACAGCCCTCATTTCTGGTTGTCCTGAAGAGGTACCCACCAATCTCTTATTACTTGCATCTGTTGCTCAAACATAGGTAAAGGTTTCCCTTGCTCGAAAGCCAGTCGAATCCAGCTCTAGGGGGCGGTGCTCATATCCATTCTACCAAGCCGAAGAGCCAGCGCTGTCAGAAGACGTTTCCGTAGTCATGTGGCCAGCACGACTAGATGCCGAGGCACATGGAATGCTGTTATCTTCCCACCGCGGCGGTATCTATTTATCTACTTACAGTTTCTTGCTTTCAAATTACTAGGTTGGCAGGAGCTGGGGCCAGAGACAGGTGCTCACCCCATCACACGGCACTTGGGTCCTGAACTGCTGAACTACAGACCATCCGGTCTGCACACACAAAAATGTACACACACTTCAGAGATTCTTCCATTGATCTCCTGTAGCTCCCTAATCACTCAACTAACGGCCATCCCTTCTCCACTAATGTCACCCCAGAGTTTCCTCTGGACCTTGGTCAGTCACTAATTGCTTAAAACTGTGCCACATTCCCTACTGAATGAGGGATGCACCAGCAAAGGGTACTTCAATGCCTTCCTGGAACAGAGGCATCAGCGAACTACAGACTCCACACACCACCAAAGTTATGAGTCATGGCCTCTTGATTCTCAGCTTAAGCAAAGGAGGGCTCCAGAGAACAGCAGAAGCTGAGACAGGGCCTGGTGACAGCCTTCTCCCCGAGGGGATCCTGGGCTGTTCCTGCACACTCTCACCTGTAAGAGATCAGCGGCTGGCTGCTGACACTTCTCCTCCATCTCCTGGATGAGGCTTTCCAGAGAGGAGAGCACCTCAGAGAGCCTGGCCAGGTGCTGTTCCCTGTTTCTTGCCACCTCCTTCTCCACCTCTTCCATCTGGGCCAGCAAAAGTGTCTCTTGTTCCTCCAGAAACATGCGCAGTTGCCTGAACTTGGCTAATGTCTTTTGCTTCTCTCCTATGGTTTGCTTCTGAGAGGGGAAGAGAAGAAAAGCAGGCCAATGTCAGGAACACAGCCGGTCTCTGCAGTGGGAAGAGGCACCTTAGGAGACCCCCTATCGGAAGGACACTCTGGCCTTTCACAGAGATCACAGTCAACACAGGAAAGAGAAAAGTTCCTGAGGACCCATTCTTTTTTTAAAAAAAAGAAAAGAAAAGAAACTTTTTTATTAACAAGACAAACAAAACCTTCTATATTACAAACATAGAAACAAGATTACAAAAAAAGAACACATAAGGGGGGAGCGTGGCAGCACCAATGAACAAGATGGTCGCCTAATGCTCATAATCTCATCCCTCTCCCCCCTTTTTTCCACCAACCTTGCCAGCTATTGAAAGTAATAGCCGCCTCAACTATATGGGGAACTCCAGGTACACCAGAAACAGTAATGTTAGATCTGGCTCTTGTTCTGTGCAGTCCTTCTTCCCCCAGGGAGATTCAGCTAGTGGCATGCAGCTGAGCCCAGACAGTGGAGACAAAATAGTTATGGGGCCTGACACATTTTTACCCAATCGCGCCGAGATTATGAAACAGGACCTAGTTGATTCTTTCCAGCAATCTGAAACAGATATTCCAGAAAAACTCTGCTTTGCTCAAACCATTCGCCGACAGGCTAGATGAAATCCAAGTGTCCTTGCAACAAGTTACCCAAACTACTGATACAGTGATGGAAATGGGGTTAGCTGCACAGGTAGAAATTCAGCAGCTGCAAGAACATGAACCACAGGAGCGAGAAAAAACCACGGCAACTGAAAACATCCAGAGGCTTAATAATTTAAAATTTAGGGGCATAGCTGAACAGGCAGAAGGGCATACAGATTTACCAATTTATGTTGCTAACTGGATTCCCTTCATGTTACAAGTTGAAGAGGGCATTGTCCCCATTAATAAGAAAGTTTTTCGATTGGACTCAACATATAGACAATATCCCAGTGGCTCAAAGAAACCCAGGAATATTCTAGTCAAATTCTGTGACAGCAGAACGAGGTGGAGGATCCTTCAAGAAGCAAGGCAACGTGACTTTTTGCCACATCATGATGACAAAGTGCTAGTGTTCCCAGATTTCTCAGCTGAATCCTTAAATAAACTGCGAGAATTGAGACCCATCGTTACTAAGCTAATGGAAGCAAATGTGACATATAGGTGGAATCCTGCAAAAAACATTCTGGTAACCCATCCAGGAAAATTGCATAAGGCATCTTCATTTGGAAGATTTACAAGACCCTCCTAAGAAGTCACAGAAGAACAGATTGGATTTATACCCTGCCCTTCACTACCCAAAGAGCAGTTTACAATCCCTTCCCCTTCCCACAAAAGACACTCTGTGAGATAGGTGGGGCTGAGAGAGCTTTTCCGAGAACTGCCCTTGAGAGAACAGCTCTGAAAGAACTCATGACTGACCCACGGTCACACTAGCAGCTGCATGAGGACTGGGGAATCAAACCCAATTCTCCCAGATTATAGTCCATGCTCCTAACCACTACACCAAACTGAACTTCTCCATGTCCCCGCAGAAGTGGAGTAAAATACCCGTGAGACACATCCACACATCCTGAATGCTCATCTCAGGACCCCATACACATGTTGCTTTTTACCAATATGGTGGATGTGTAAGACATTTTTTAGTTACATTTCTATCAGATTGCTTTATTTTTCATTTGGTAGTGGTGGTGGGGGACCACTACACAGCTGGCCCCCTTAGAACAACCAGTCCTGAGGCTTGGGATGGAAGCCCAAGAGTTTTGGAAAATGCTTTTCTTCTTTTACTTGTTTAGGATCTGATCACCTCCCTGCCTCTAGTAATTCTTTTACTAAGCTTGCTAAATGGTGGCAGGGTTTTGCCATTCTTTTCTCATTTGTTCTTAGTTTATTCATAAGTGTTCAAACTGTGAAGATGTATGGTATGCATCCTCATTTTCTAGGCATATTGGACACTAATGCTAAAAATGCACAAGCATATAATTTTTCATAAGAACATAAGAGAAGCCAATGCTGAATCAGGCCAATGGCCCATCTAGTTCAACATTCTGTCACACAGCAGCCAAAATATACCAGGTGCCATCAGGAAGTCCAGCAGTGGGGCCAGGACACTAGAAGCCCTCCCACTGCTGCCCTCATATGCTGAGGTTCACTCTTCAGTAGAAGCCTTGGGAGGATTTTTTTGTAGATTTTTTTTACTTTTTCTTTCACTGGAACAATTTTAATTTTAATTTTTATTGCAATATTTTGAGAGGCCATAACCTATTGATAATACTTTTACAAGATTTAAGGTGTTTTCACACCCCAGAAGTTGGTTGGGGAGGGCGGGCAAGAAGACAGTTGACAAATGATTCTATTATATATTGTAGTCAGTTTTACTAGTAAAGATCCCTAGAGGGAATTCAGATCTATGAATAGATATACACATATTTTATATGTCAAGCAGAAGATCATTTTAATTATCTTCTTATATTTTAATTTTTTAGAGTTTTTAATTGTAGTATTACTCATTGTCCCACAATACTATTTGTATTTAGGCCCAGAACCTTAAAATTATTTAAATTAACTGCAGAGGTCTCAACCACAAAATAAAACTGAAGAGAATGCAATCTTCAATGTTGGGGAAAAAAAGAACACATAAAATACAAAAATAGACAATGTTGAATCAGATTATTGATGGAGGGCTATACTTAACACAATTTTTCAGTTTATCTTCAAGATATAGCAAGGGAAGTCTGTAGTGGAAGACCCAGAGAGTAGAAGGGGCTTCTTCAGTCTGTTGTTTCCCCCAAATTTCCCAACAGGGGATGAGATACAATGACTGAGTAGAAAGACTGCTGGGGAGAAAAGTGCTAAGAAGCCCATTCTCCTCACTTGGTCTCCCAATCTAAACTGCAGCTTCCTTGACTGTATTTTGGACAAGAAAAAAACTTGGGGGGGGAATCAGCATGCTACTGAGTATCCCAAGTACTCTCCCCCTAAGAATTAGCAAATGCCGAACACCCATTAGCTCAATTCAGGATTGGTGGGGTGTCTATTGGCATTACCAGGAAGCATTTCTTTGGAGGTGGGACACCCTCATCTCTTGTCAGAGACCTCTCCTGGCTTGCTGTGTTGGTGCATGCACACAACTGGCGCCTGAACACAGATGTGCCTTCAGAAGTTAACTGATTCTGCCTCAAACGAGAACAGCAGAGAACAACAACAAAAGATTCTAAATCTGAACAACCAGGAGCAGACTGCCCACCAGGTGGCCCGATGTGATTGCCTAGGGCGCTGGAGGGCAGGGAGCCCCAGGGGCACCAACAGTGTGCAGTGTGCCCCCAGCCCAGGTGTAACTCTGCTTATAACTGCAATGCTAAGTTTACCTTTGAGGGCCTCATCTACTGAATACTGACCATCTGTGAAGGAATGTTCAAACTGGAAGGGGTGAGGCTCTCATGTGTGTTTGATTTTTCTGCTATTTGGACTTCACACACATACACCCATACTAGTTCCAGAATCCCCTCACTTCCCAGCCATGGTGACACTTACGAGCAGCTCTTGAGTTTCCTTCTCTACATCTTCTTTATACGCCAGAATTCTTTCTCTCTCCTTCAGAATCTCCAGACGGCTGCAGAACTGATCCTGGGGGGATGAGGGGGGGCATCCCAAAACAGAGGGTTTTTTTTCCATTTTAGAAGTTTAAAACATACGAGAAGCAAAACTGTAATTAATGGCCAAACTAAATCTAATTGCCCCAAGTCCGCAACAGGATCTTCAACAACATTTCCCAAATGCTAAACACCGCTAGCTTTCTCTTAAGAATGGTGCCCCACTCCAATGCCAAGATACTCCCAGTGGCCCAACTGCTTCCTCATGGGAGACTTACTCCATGCTTTGCCCACCATTCCACCTTGCCACAAAAAGGATTTTTGCATTAACAATATTATACATAATCAGTATATCACTATGTTGTGCTAACACTTGTGAAGAAATACATTTTCTCCTGGGATGTTGGCAAGGGACAAAACCCTCCACTGCGCATTTTAACCATTTTTTCCCCTTATGAGCTAAGAACAGGCAGGAGGGGAGAAGGGGGAGGAAATTAGTCCATGGCCTTCCAGAGGCATCTCTTAAGAGATGCTAATAGACTAGCAGCAGAGACAAGGGGACGGGCTGGTTCACCACTACCCCCTTCTGCTATCAGGGAACCAAGAGCTGGGGATGTCAAATTCTAGAAAGGTTGCGAAAGGGGCTTCCTGGAGACAACAGGAAAAGATGCCTTGACTTGGACTGACCGGGATCAAGAGGGAAGAGAAACAGAGGGGATAAAATCTTCTTCTAACAGGAAACAGCTCCCTTTCCCTTGGGATGTGGCATTAGTGAGAACAGGCAGTTCTCTTACTTGAGCAGGGCAGTCATTTTGGACCATGTGCTGTCCTGGAGGCTTAATGAAAGCTCTAAAGTAATGGAGATGTGGTAGAGATTTTGTAACTTCCTAAGCTAGAAGAGCCTGTCCTGATTTTAACATCTAGTTAGGGCATGTTTTAGAGAGAGGGACAGAGGATGTGCGTTTCTGCCCATTACTTTTAGATTCCACTGCTCAAATCTGGTGCTGTGGTAAAAGTATACTTGTAAACATTTTCTTTTTAAGAAATAACTTTCAGTGCTGGTAGTGGGTCTCTGTACCACATAGACCTCCAACTGTTTTGAATACGCTATTTTAAAAGAAGCTCCAAGGAGGGGGTTGGCAAGTGGCTGTTCCCCCAAGAGCACACAAAGCAGTGAACTGTCCCTGTGGTCGCCAGGCGCTGGGCAGTGGGAGGCATAGAGGCAAAGCCTCTGAGCTTGGAAAGAAAACCAGGAGCTCTGATCCTCTCAGTGGGAAATCCCTATATTGATCAGGTGGTGGCGACAGCTACTCCACCTGAGTAAAAGAAGAAGAAAAAGAGGAGGAGGAGATTGGATTTATACCCTACCCTTCACTTGGAGTCTCAGAGCAGCTTACAAACTCCTTTCCCTTCCCCTCCCCACAACAGACGTGAGGCTGCTCTTTCAAGGACAGCTGTGCCAGAACTATGGCTTGCCCAAAGTCATCCAACAGCAGCAAGTGGAGGAGTGGGGAATCAAACCCGGTTCTCCCAGAGTAGAGTCTGCACACTTAACTACAACTCCAAACTGGCTCTCTCCAGAGAGCCACCAAGTCTCTCTCTAGGGAGCTGGGAACCCCCTTGGAGGGCAGGGTGGGACAGAGCCTGAAGGCCACTGCATGCACGTTTTGCCACAACACTACAGAGATATACTCAGTAGTGACAATTAAAAAAAAAAAACACAGCAGAAAGGTCACTGGGAGGGCAAAGGAGAATGGCAGGTGGGAAGGTAAATGGCACTGGATTGGGTGTGTGTGTGTGGAAATGCATACTTTCCAGTCCACCCTTTTCCAAACCCTCTTTGATGATCTTCCAAGAAAGAGCATATCAAAGAAAGGAAAGCTCTGTGTGGAAGCAACCACAGCCGTGGGAAGGAAGGGCCTGTGGCTGTGATGGAGAGTCTGCTTGGCAAACAAAAGGTCCTGAGTTCAAGGCCCAGCATTTCCTGTTGAAATGAGAGGTAGCTGTTGATGTGAAAAAGACCTCCACCTGAGCCCCTGGAGAGCCACTGCCAGTCAGAGTGGACCTGGGCACACCAAGGTCTGACTCAGAATAAGGCAACTTCATGCGTCACCTCCCCCCAAATGCTGTCCTTCTGATTTAAACAGCTACCTCACAGCTGTTGTGGGTGGGTGGGGAACACACAGACAGGTACCAGACCTGCACACATTCTCCTCCAGCCCTGAGGCAAACAGCAATTCAAGGACAGCAACTGAAATTGGGAAAGAAGTATATGGGGTGTGTGTGTTAAAACTGAGAGTCAGGCACTGCCCCTTCCTAGCTCAGCCCTGCCATAGGTTGGTCAGATGTTAATACACCAGAGAGGAAGTGAGTCCATCTCCATGGACTGATTTAGCCTCAACAGGGGGGAAGGAGGCAGCAAAGAGACCAAGAAGAAGGGGAGGATCCAGGGCTCTTCCTCACCATCCTCCACATTGTTGATTTCCTACCTTGTACTCTTGGGAGGCCTCCTCTAGAGGAAGGGTCTCATGATCCCTGTGCTCCTTGGATCGGTCACAGACCACACAGATGAGGGCCTCATCATCCTTGCAGAAGAGCTTCAGAGGCTCCTGGTGCTTTTGACAAACTCTCCCTTTTCTGGCGGCCACGACTGCCTGATGCCCAAAATGAAGAAACAGGATTCATTTCCCCCTGCAGAACTGTACCTCTACTTGTAATGACTGGATATTACTGTCTTGTTCAGTTAAAAAAAAATTAAGATTCAGTTTTTAAAAATTCTGTTAAAATATATATATTTATACACACACACATATATATAAAATTTGAAGAAGTATGAGCGCACACGAGAGCTCGTACCTTGAATAAACTTTTGCTGGTCTTAAAGGTGCCACTGGACTCAAATTTTGTTCTACTGCTTCAGACCAACATGGCTGCCAACCTGGATCTATGTACTGAGAACAGATTTGGGCCCCAACTTTGAGACTTAGCACAAAGTTAATCCTGACCCTGCCGGCTGTGTAGCGCTCAGTTTCTGGGAATAACACGCATAATCTTCTCACCTTCTGCTCCTCCCTTCATATGCACAATGTCAGATCCACAATACTGGAAGCCCCACTTCCTCAGAGGCCCACATTTGGTGGCCTGGACAGTGGCCTCCTTGGGCAGCAAAAACTCTTGGACTGGCCATGCGGCTCCACCTCAGTATGGGAGGGGACCAAAGGAATGGCCACTGAAAATAGTGGAAAGTTCTCACCCTCAGTGGGGAGAAACAAGTTCCTCCGCTAATGGTGGCCTGTCCATGAAAGGCTGGGGGGGGGCACCAATTCTGAGGGGTTATCTCCTGGCGGCATAAAAGGAAGTACCTCTTCGCCCAAAGAATAATTGACACTTGGAATTCACTGCCACAAGATGACAGCTCAAAGAAACAGCTGGATAAATATATGGAGCAGAATCTGTAATCTTTGCCATGAGGGAGGTGGAGGCAGGGATAAAGAACGGATAAAAGGAAGAACTTCTTCACCCAAAGAATAACTAACAGGTTGAATTCACAGCTGCAGGAAGTGGTGGCATTTACAAGTGTAGACAGCTTTAAGCAGGGACAGGATAAATATATGGAGCAGAGATCCATGAATGGCTATTAGCCACAATGTATAGATGGAGCACTATGGCTGGGGCAGTGATGTTCTGTATTCTCAGTGCTTAGGGGGCAACAATGGGATGGTTTCTGGAGTTCTAGCCCCGCTGGTAAACCTCCTGATGGCACCTGTGTTTTGGCCACTGTGTGACACAGAGTGTTGGACTAGATGGGCCAGTGGCCTGGTCCAGCATTGGCTTCTCTTATGCTGTTATAAGGTGGGGTGAGGAAGAGAAGAGGTGGTAGCCAGGCCCTCCACATTATGATGAAAACCCCATACTCAAACATTTTTTTCGGTCCCTTTAGTACTAGCTGTTGCTTTGAAAGACACTTTGTGGCTGACGGGGGGGGGAAGTAAATAATATTATAGATTAGATTTCGTATCACATTATGTTAAAAGCTACCATCCAGCAGGTGGCAACAACCCTAAGCCTGAGAGACCTTCGCTCCAGAGTGAAGTTTTGAGCCACACACAATGACGCCACAAAGTCTCCCTCCAGAGATTTCTCACCCTGTTTTCTTGGAAAGCCTCCTCGAGAGGAACCACCTGGTGGTCTCTGTGCTCCTGGGAGAGGCCGCAGACCACGCAGAGGGGGGCTTCGTCCTCCTTGCAGAAAAACTTCACGGGCTCCCGGTGCTTCTCGCAGACTCCCCCCTTCGCTTCCGCCCCCTTCCCTTCCGAAGGGCGGAATTTCTTGGCGATTTCCACGAAGTTCGCCAGCTGCACGTTCGGCCTCAGGCTCTCCGGCTGAGCTGTTCCTCTGCACTGGGGGCAGGAAGGCTCCGAGGCCCCCGGCTCCCCCCAGCTGCGGGTCAGGCAGGCTCGGCAGAAGCTGTGGCCGCACTCGGCGATGGTCACCGGGTCCCGGAAAAAGTCCAGGCAGATGGAGCAAGAGGTTTCCTCCCAGAGCTCCTTCACCGGACCCTCACCCGCCATGGCTGCCTCCAGGAAGGAGAGAGAGAGAACGGAGTTAGTTTCGGTTTTTGCCGCTTTCCCAAGCAGAGAGGGGGCGTCTCCCTTCATGCAAACTGACTCTTTGGATGAGGAGGAACCAACCACCCGGGGATCGAGCCGCAAAAAAACAAAAACACTCTAGAGAAACGGCCTGGAGAGGAAAGCGAAACTTGGGGTGAGGACTGTGGAAGTCTCCTCCGGCCCGGCATTTGCAGGCGCCTCCGACGGCAGGAAGCCATTTCCCTCCTGTGCACCCCAGGGGTTTGGACAAGGGGGCCGGGTGTTCCCGAGGCCGGCGGAAGATGCTTCCCGGGGTCTCTGGAGCAACCTCCACTCCCCCCGTCTGTTGCTGAGGAAGAGGCAGGCTACAAGCAAGCGGGAGGAGCAGCAGAGCCGAAGGGCAGCAGGGGAAGAGCAGGCACGTGGGAGTGGGAAATAGAGCTAACAGGCACCAGCGGGTCTTCTTCGCCCCTTTCCAAAACTTCCCCAGCCAGGTGCAGATTGGCCTCGAACCCACCCCCCCGCTCCCTCCGCTCCGCTCCTTTTGCTGTGGATTGTCAGAAACTCTCCGGTTTCCCCGAGGGAGCCGAATGGAAGGACAGCAGACCCAAGAGTCGCGATTCCACCCCTCCAGCGCTTCCCTTGCCGCTCTGAGCCCTTCCCACAACAGCAGGACACGCGCATCCCGCTCCAGGCAGGGAGAAAGGGGGGAGTCACACGTCTGAAAGGCCACTTGCCCTTAAAAAAAAACTCCGTGCAAAGAGAAAATCACCCTGGCAAAGAAGAAGAAGAGGTGGTTTTTATACCCCGCCCTTCACTACCCGAAGGAGTCTCAGAGTGGCTTACAATCTCCTTCCCTGCCTCTCCCCACAGCAGACACCCTGTGTGGTAGGTGGGGCGGAGAGAGCTCTGAGAGATCCGTGACTGACCCAAAGTCACCCAGCTGGCTTCATGTGGAGGAGGAGTGGGGAATCAAACCCGGTTCTCCAGATTAGACTCAGCCGCTCTTAGGCACTACACCAAGCTGGATCCTTTTGGCTTGCAGTTATCTCTTTGCAAGACTCCCTCCCCCCAAGTGTTCTGGTGGCACAGCCCAGCCTTCCTGCTGTAGGTATACAGACCAAGCCATGGAAGAGCTTTTCCTGGACTGTACCACTTTAGTCTGTGGGTAAGCCTGTTGCATTAGGATAACTTTCCTGTAGCTAAAACTCCTTGCATGTGGAAAAATAGCCCACAAGGAAGGAAACTAGACTAACCCATTTCCTCTTGACATGCTAAACCATGTTTGATAGTTGTTTTTTTCCAGAGCCAGTTTGATGTAGTCATTAGGTGCCTGCCCTCTAATCTGGGAGAACAGAGTTTGATTCCCCAGTCCTCCACGTGCAGCTGCTGGTGTGACCTTGGGTCAGTTACAAGCTCTTTCAGAGCTGTTCTCTCAAGAGAGCTCCCTCAGCCCCACCTACCTCACAGGGTGTCTGTTGTGGGGAGGGGAAGGAGTCTATAAGCCACTCCTAGACTCCTTCAGGTAGTGAAGGGTGGGGTATAAATCCAATCTCTTCTCTCTCTTCATCACAAAGGAGGTCCAGACCCTCTCAAAGGCCCTGCTTTTGAGGTGCCTAGCTCTAATAAAAATGAATTATTATGACATGTTACTATGGGGATATAACATTCTAATCATCTATTGTAACAGTGTACTCTTTTCTACAGTTCATTTTTAAAAAGTAGCTCTAGCCCTTTTCATTCTAGAGTTACATGGGGAAAGGTGTTAGCTGCACAATACTAGTTGGGAACTGGTATTTTCTCCTTCTGCACAGGTCCTTACTTCCATTCCCCTGTCATTTGGAATTACATTGACTTCCTGTTTTCCTCCACCTCCCCACCCTCATGGTAAAGTTTAGAGCGTAATCTCCTCAAGGCAGGAACCTGTCTTTCTCTACCCTGGCCATGCACTGTGGTAATGTTATGAAATAAATACAAAGTGACTGGCATTGTGAGGGCACTGAGAGCCAGTTTGGTGTAGTGGTTAAGTGCGTGGACTCTAATCTGGGAGAACCGGGTTTGATTCCCCACTCCTCCACTTGCATCTGCTGATGTGACCTTGGGTCAGTCACAAGGTCTGGCACAGCTGTTCTTGAAAAAGAGCAGTTTCTGTCAGAGCTCTCTCAGCCCCACCTACCTTACAGGGTGTCTGTTGTGGGGAGGGAAAGGGAAAGGAGTTTGTAAACCACTCTGAGACTCCTTTGGGTAGTGAAGGGCAGGGTATAAAATCAATCTCTTCATCATCATCTCCAGCTCTCACGAAAAAGGAGAGAATTGTAATTGCCCCGTCCCTTGGAAACTCCAAAAGTCCTTCCCCAGCTTCCTGCTGAGCTGGGATGGTTATTATCACCACATTTCCCTAGCATGGTTTTCAAGACTGGACACTCTACTGAGAAAGTTTCAATGGCTTCCTCCAATTTAAGCGATTCTTCCTGTAGTAGAAAAGTCATGCATGTGTGGGGAAACACCTTCCATCCCAGCAGTGTAGCACCAAAAGTTGCAGCCCCACAGGATAATTGCTGAGACCCAGCAGCAAGCTGGCCACTGCATTCTGCACCAGCTGCAGGTTTTGGATTTAGGACAAGGGCAGCCCCGTGTAGAGAGCATTGCAGCAATCCAATCTCGAGGTGACCATTGCATGGATCACTGTTGCCAGGTGTAAAGAAAAATGGTTCCTTGCTCTGTTCTGTAAAATAAAAGCTGTGGTTCAGGCCGTGCAAAGGCCTGGAAGAACTTTCCCAGAGACAGTTAGAAATAGCACTTTTTCAGCTTGAAGTTCCAATTAGCACATTCCAAGCAACTGAGCTACAGACACCTGTGTGGGAGCAGGGATGGGCCTACCCGCAATACGGTTTCCTTTCTCTCCCTCTTGCTCTTGTCCATCCTAGGATGTCACATGCCTAGCAACTCAGAGAGTTATATCACCTCTTTGTTATCTCATTGGTCTAAAGGCCTAAGACCAGTCAGAGACCCTTTTCCTATAAATCTAGTTAGCCTTACACTATGGCTAGTGAAGCTTGAGACTATTTGACATGCCATTATGTCAGTAGTCCAAGAGCTTCCAGAATGGCATCCTGACTGATTCCTGCCTGGACTGGCTAAAGCTGTGAACATCTTGTCTTGCTGAAACTGACTGCCTCTACTGAACCTGGAATGGTAACTGGAACCTTGTTTCTGTATGTTTAGCTATGCTGGAAAAGCTTAGGTTTACTTGTTTTATTCCTTCACTGTCTAGTCTTGTTTGAAATATTTTTGCACTTTAAATAAATACCTATATTTTTACTCTGTCGTGGTTTTTGCCTTCAATAAACCTCAAAAGCCTTGATCCAGAGCCTTGATTCTTGACTGCCTACCAGCTAACTGTTTTGTCTTGGGAACCCCGACTGCAGTCCCACTCTGCAGGGCTGACTTTTCTTGTTAAGCTCCCTGAGCAGCCGGGAGGCTTGGTCTTTCTCTCCTGGGCTGTTGGGATAGATTGAAACACCTGGTGGCAACCTACCAAGACTGGGGTGAGTTTTAGACTCTCTCTGGTACTTTGTAACTTTGTTTTGTAATGCACTCCTCTTGCACCAAAAGTCCTTACCTGGGGTTGGGACTGGGACTTCTGACACCAGGTCATTGCGTTTGACGAAGGGAACCAACTGCCTGATCAGCCAAAGATGATAAAAGGTTGACTTCACAATAGCTGCTACCTTGGCCTCCATCAGTAAGGAGGTGTGCAGGAACACTCTCAAACCCCAGCACTGGCACCAGCGGTGCCCCATCAAAGGTCAGGAGTGTGATCCCTGCCCTCGGACCACTCCGACTCAGGCACAGGATCTCTGTCTTCGTCAGATTCAATTTCAGTTGACTCAGTCTAAGCCAACCAGCCACAGCTTTCAAGGCCAGGTCCAGATCTTCCGCACTAGAGTCAGACTGTCCGTCCAAAAGCAGATAGAACTGGGTGTCATCTGTGTATTGGTGACAACCCAGCCTATGGCTCCAGGCAATATGGGCAAGGGGGTGCATATAGATGTTAAATAACATCACAGAAAGCACCGCTCCCAAGGGCACTCTGCAAACTAGCAAATGCCTTTGGGACAGCTGTTCTCCCATGGCCACACTTTGTCTCCAACCCAGAAGGAATGAGGACAGCCATTGCAAGACAGACCCCTGAATCCCGGCATCAGCGAGGTGGTGGGTCAGTAGTTGGTAGTCAACCATGTTGAATACTGCTGACAGGTCTAACAGCAGCAACACTGCCAAACCACCCCGATCCAGATGCCTCCAGAGATTGTGAGGGTGACCAGTACCATCTCTGCTTGTAGCCTGGTTGGAAGCCAGACTGGAAAGGATCTAGCATGGAGGTGTCATCCAAAAAACCCTGCAACTGAATTGCCACCGCCCTCTCAATTAGTTTGCCCAAACAGGGCAAATTGGAAACCAGTCAATAGTTGGCCAATTCGGCTGAATCCAAGGATGGGTTTTTTAAGAGAGGGCAGACCACTGCCTCCTTTAGTGCCTCAGGGAACACTTCCCCTAAGAGGGACTTGTTAATAATCTCCCCTAGGGCTTTAATTAGCCACAGTGAGCACAGATCAAGGCTGTAAGTGGTCGGATGAACAGTTGAGAGTAATTTGTCAACCTCCTCTAGGCACACAGTGTCCTCTAGGGCATATGAAGTAAAAAGTTAGAGGGCAAACGAGGAAGTTTATTAATGGTGTTTTTACGGTGTTGAACATGAAATAAACGCAATAAGGCTGAAATGTGAAGTTGAAAATGCTTGCAGGTTTGCAGAAGCGCCAGAGGAATGAAGGGGCACTGCCTCTTTGCATTAAGTGTCCAACTGGGATGTTTTTGTAGACATTTCCTTGCTTTGAGGGCTGTGAGCCTACCTGGGCAGCGTGAGGTAATTGTGTGCCATGTGAAGCCAACAAGGGGAATGATTACAGAAGGAAACTCACGGCTTGTTGGAGAGCTTTATCCCTAAGGCTTTTGGTGGGGGGAGGGTGTTTTTAACAGGAGTAAATCCAGGCACATTCCAGTGGTTGTTCTGAAATGCTGAAGTTCATAGACCCTCCTGTGATCCTGATGTTTGCCAGTCAATGTTTCCTACTACCCGATTACATGGAACTGTGTCCTGTACATACAGAGGGTACGCTTTCTTGAAGCCTGTGAGGCACAGTGCCCCTGATTCCATCCAAGGGTTAATGTGAATACTAAGGGACCTGTTCCATCTTGCAGGTGTTACTCATGGGGCACCTCTGCTTCCATGGCCCTTATCTTCAAGGGCAGAGTTAGGAATGCGATAATTGGTTCTTCTTGAGAACCTGTGGCCCACAGGAGGGAGGAAGGAAGCAGGAGTGATGATGTAACCTTCGAGGATTCCAGCAAGAACATGTCCTGATTGGATTGTCACCATCACCTGATGCCAGGTGGCTTGAGACTATAATTGAGCTAAGAGCCCAAGAGAAAAGGGGGCTAACTTTGTGATTCTGGTGGACAGAGGCCTGGATTATGATATACTCATGTTGTGACAAATGGCTACGTAGAGAACGACCACTGGCACTTACCATGAAGGGTCCTTCTCCTCTGAGGTCAGGAGGACATCTCCATGGGTTATTCCCACCATGCCTTTAGGGAGGCAGGAAATAGTTTTTTCCTCTTCCTGTTGGCGCCTCCGGAATAGCCCATCCCCTAGTTCTGGGACTCCGAAAGCAGTGCTCGCAAGCTACCTCTAATGGCTTTGCCCTTCATAACTTCAACAATAACTGGAACTTGTCAGTCAGAACTCAGTAGAATAGACAAGATTAGGTTTGAAGAAGAAACCAGCACAGAGAGAAGAGAAAGATTGAAGATGACAGTGGGAGGGCCAATGCTAATGTGTTGATCTTGTAGTATTGCACAAATATGGATATGGATGACCAAGTGGCAGCCTTACACACCTCCTCTACTGAAGCTCTGTTAGCAAGTGCTGTGTTGGTTGCAGCGCTTCTCAGTGAATGAGCTGTAATGCCTCTGGGAATCTCTTGCCCCAAGGCCTTGTATGCCTCTATGATGCAGGACATAAGGACTGAGCTTATTGCTGTCTTGGACATCTTGTCTGCTTTGCATGGAGGAGAAATGCTAACAAACAAGAACTCCCTCTTCCGCCAGGATTCCATCCTCTTGATATAAATCTTGAGTGCTCTTCTAACATTCAAGGTATGCCACTCAAGCTCCTTGGGATGTTTGGGCTGAGGGCAGAAAGTAGGCAGACAGATTTCCTGCAATCGATTAAAGGTAGAGGAGACCTTTGTCTGGAAGGTTGGGTCAGTACATAGTACCACTTTGTCTCTGTGAAAGATGCAGAGGGACAATTTGAGTGACAGTGCCCCAAGCTCGGAAACTCTCCTTTCAGAGGTGATGGTGACCAGGAATAGGTCCTTCATTCTCAACCACCGCAGCCCCACCTCTCTGAGATGCTTAAATGGTGCTCTTGTGAGTGCCTTCAGAACTGTGTTCAGTCTCCAGGTTGGGAAATGGTGCATTTGTGGTGGTGATTTCACCATGACTCCCTGCATGAAAAGCTGAATGTGAGGGTGTTTGGTAGTCTTGAACCCCCCTAATGAAGGAAGAACTGTGGATAGGGCTGCTATCTGCCTGAGAAGGGTGGAAGACTTGAGACCGTCCTGAATAGTCTCCCTGCTGAGCCAATCTGCCTGAATGTTCTCAACCCTTTTTATGTGTTCTGCCCTTATGGAAGTGACATTCTTCTCCACCCAGGCGAGAATCTTCATCACCTCTCTGCAACTGTGGAGATCACAATCTGCCCTGTTTGTTGATGTACACTTTGGCTGAGATATTGTCCATCCACACCAAAACGTGTTGTTTGTGCAGATGGGGGGCTGAAGTGAACCAAGGCCTGAAGGATCGCTCTGAATTGCAACAGGTTGATGGGTAATATCATCTCAGCTGGAATCCATGTCCTCTGGACTGGAGAGTCCTCCAGTGTCACCCCCCAACTATGTAGGCTCGCGTCTGTGAAGAGTTCCCTGGTGTGGCCTACATAGTAGTCTTTGCCTGCTAGTAGGCTGTCTATGTTTGTCCACCAGTGTAGGCTCCTCTTGATCTTGTAAGGAACCTGAAGGTTGAGGCTCCTCTTTTACATGATGAGGAGCTGGTAAGGACAAAAAAAATTGTAGAGGTCTGGCAAGTAGACGTGCCCATTGAATCACGTCTGTGCTGGATATCACCTGTCTCAATAGCCTGGCCAGATCCATGAGGGAAGAGGACCTGCTATGGTATACCAGGGAGGCCGTATCTCTGAGTTTCTTGATCTTGGACAATGGTATGAAGAGGGCATTGTGAGTAGTGTCAGTCACTGCTCCCAAATGTTCAATCCGTTGTGTTGGTTGAAGAGAACTTTTGTCAAAGTTGACCAGGAATCCATGGTTCTGAAGACATTGTATCATCTTTTCAGTGTCCTTGATGAACTCCGTATGGTTGCTGGCCCACACCAACAGTTCATCTAGCTACAGATGTACATATATCTCTTGGCTCCTGAGATACACAACAGGGTTGATGATCAACATGGAAAAGAGCCTGGGTGCCGTGGAGAGACCAAAAGGAAGTGCTCTACACTGGAAGTGCTGATTGTACGTGCAAAACCAGAGGAAACGTTTGTGGGCCGGATGAATTGGTACATGGAGGTAAGCTTCTGTGAGATCTATGGAAGTCAGGAACTCATTTGGCAATAACAAATCTGCTATGGCTCTCAGAGTCTCCATATGAAAATGCTGCAGCTTGAGGAATCTGTTTAGAAACTTGAGATCCAAGATTGCTCTCCAATCTCCGTTCTTCTTGGGTACCGTGAACAATATGGAATATACACCCATCCCCTCTCGCCAATGGGAACTGGTTTTATCGCTTTGATGTCTAACAGACGCTGTACGGCTTTGTGGACAACAGCCTGCTTGTTCCTGTATTTGCTTACAGGTGACCTCAAAAATCTCACCGGTGGATTACACAGAAACTCTATTGTATACCCTTGAGACACAGTCTCCACTGCCCAGATTCTGTCCAAGTCATTGCAGACTGTAGAAGATGTGCCTCCACTGGAAGGGATGTGTAGTCATGCTTGTTTGGGCTTGGTGTCACAGTCTCCTCTGTCATTCTTATTGAATGTGAGTTTATGGAATCTGGGTGCAAAGGAACTATGCTTGCTGGATGGCTTTGGCGTTCCCATTGAGTTTTCTTCGTATCTTAACGGAATCACATCAAGGAATGTTGAGTACAAAAAGGCTGGTTGCTCTGTCTTTTGGAACATCTGATAGACCTGGGCATGGCCTTTTTCTTGTCTTGGGTTTCCACCAAAATCCTGTCCAATGCCTCCCTGAAGAGGCAATCCCCTTGGAATGGATAAGTTATCACGATCGATTTACATAAGACATCCGCTTGCCAAGCCCACAACCAAAGGAGTCTTCTCACCATGGCCATAGAAGTCATAGCCTGTGAAGCAAATGGGAGAATGTCCAAGGTGGCATCTGCTGTGAAGGAATTTGCCTTGAGGATGCATGAGGCTACCTCTAGCGGACTGTGGCTGTCCTCTAGCAATAGTTGGATCAACCTGTGTACCTACACTATGACGGCGATGGAGGCTGTAGACGCTGCCCTCACCACCATGGTGATAGTTTCATGGATCCTTCTGAGTGTTGTCGCTGTCCTCTTTTTAGTGGGGTCTTTGATGGTACCCTGGCCATCTTCAGACAGTAATCACTGCTACCGGCTATCCATGAGAGACACCTGCAACAACTCATTAGCATAGTTAGGCAATGCATATAGTTTTTTAACAAATGCTTGTTAGCCATGGGTTTGTCCCATTCAGTTCTGAGTTTTTGGGTTTTTTTATGCCCCCGTAGGGGATTTTTTATTGCTTTTTCTATAAACTACAACAAAATTAAGGAAGGGGACTACAAACTAAAGGAGAAAGTAAAGAAAACCCACTAAAAACCCAAGAGATAGTGGTCATACATAATGCTTATAAAATTAGCTCTTAGCTGAAAATTACAATAAAATTTCATTGAATGATGTCATCTAAAAATATGGTTACAGTTACTAAAAAAACCCTTGAAATTCCCTCCTATCTGACTTCATAAAGAGCAAAATAAGAAATAGTTATACAGAATAAAAAGTTTAAGAGATTCCAGAGGGTAAAAACTGTTCTCCCCCCCCTTTCTCTGTCTCAACCGGTATCCTATTTTTGGAGCTGCTGCCTCCAATGCTGAATCAGAGTCTTCATTGAAAGATGCCACTGATCCTTCTTCTTCACTTTCTTTGGTGCTGTTGTCTTTCTCCTCGTCTTCTTCTCCTGCTGGACGACTGTGAAGATGCAAAAACTGCCGCGCCTTTTCAACAGAGACAATTTTTTCTTTCTTGTCCATAAATTTGAAGACTATGTCTTCAGGGACAATCCATCTGTAGACGATGTTGTTCTCCTGTAGGAACAAAGCCAAGTCTCTAAATTTCCTTCTTTTCCTTCTTATTTCCGATGGAATGTCCTTCAACACTTTTATTTCTTTGCTCTTGATTTTCAAAGTGATTCCAGATGTCACTTTAAGTATTTGATCTCTCAATTGTCTTCTGGAGAATCTCACTATTACTTCCCCGGGCAGATTATTCTTTCTTGTAAATTCTGAATATGACCTAAAGATTGTATCAATTTCACTTTGTAATACTTTGCTTTTAAGATCTACTGTCGGAGCTAAAGTGTCACACATAATCTGCTTCAGATTCTCCCCCTTCTCTTCTGGGACACTTTGAAATCTTGGGACATAGCTTGCCCATTCCATTTGAAGCTGTAACAAATGAGATTTGTTGGTTGATCTCTTTTTCTCCATCATCTGCAGTTGTTTTTTAAGCTTCTTGGAGCTAGCATCCACCTCTTTAAGCTCTTGCTCTTTTTTTTCTATTTTTTTTGCCGTCTCCGTCAATTGAGCTTGCTGTGCATCAAACTTTTGATGCAATGCCGTTACTTGTTCCAGCAGGGATCACAACACTTCAGTCAGCATCCTTTGAAGCTCTGTAGTTGTGTCCTGTCTAGGACCAGAACTCGCTGGGCTGGCATTTCCGGCTGACAATTTAGGTTTCATTTGTTTGTCTTTCTCGTCCCTCCTTGGGGGTGCCATTTTTCCCAGTTGTTTACTTTTTATAAAAGTTCTCACAGTCCCTACAAACTCTTTAGAAAGCCCAGCAAGTTCTTAAAAGCTCTTTATTTCAGTACGTTTTGCTTTTAAACACTCAAAGTTTGTTTTCTTCTTATCAAGGGAAAGTTCCCTCCCCCCTCGCTTTCTAAGGGGAGGTTTTCGGCTATTTCTTCGGTGTTTCTTGCTTCAACTTTGACTCACATTTCAATATTGACTCCGCTTTTACAGCTCATGTGCTCAGCCACCAAACACTTGTCCCGGTGTGTGGTCTTAGTTCCTTTCGGACACTCTGCGATGGGACCTTCGGGGCGTGGAAGAGCCCCCCTTGGCTGGCTAGTCGCCAGAGGAAGAGCTCTCCTAGCGCCCCATGGCTGGGAGACCAACACAAGGGCTCCGGGGGTGGTGCAGACAATCACACCCCCTCTCAGCCGCAGGCGCTGGCACCCGGCTCCTGGGAGATCGGGAGACCACGGTCGCCATAGCAGATGCCAAACCAGAAGAACCACTCAGCTCTGAGTTGATGTTCAAAATACTCTGGGACCAAAAACACATTTTCCATATATTCCTCTGGAGGAAAGAATTCCCCTGGATTTGGACTTAAATTTGGCCTTTGCCGCTTTTTGGTACTCTGAGGGTGGTAAGTCATGAATCTCAAGTAACTTAATGGCTTTAGTCAGAAAATATTGATAGTCCTATGCCCTGAAAAATGGCTGGACTACTCTAGGAGTTTTATTTCTTCCTCCTCCTCCTCCTCCTCAGAAAGAAACTTTCCTTCTTCTCTGTCATCTAAAGAGGAGGCTATAGATTCTGCCTCCTCCTACCATCGTTCCACTCTGGGTCTCCCCTGATGTGTGGGTGGGTGCCTTTTGAGCAGCCATAGTTGGCTAGCCTGAGGGTGGGTGAATAATAGGGCTCTGAGGGGAGGGTCCCTTTGGCCTAGGGACCTCGATTTGTTGTGGAATTAGGACATCTCCTGGTGAATGATTTGCCTGATTATGGCCGTGAGTTCTGAGGAATGGACTAGAGCCCCCATCTCAGGCAGCTTACCCCTCTGCAATGCTGATCCAGACGCATCCTCCGGCTCGAATAAGTCCAGAGAAGTGGTAGGGCGAGCTCCTTCTGCCCCTACAGATCCTGGAATTGTCCCCTGGAAGGTGCTGAGGCTCGAAGCCAGACCTTCAAAATGGCCACCTGCAGCCTGAAGGCACGCTGTGGAAATGGCGGGCTCTTCTTCATATGGCTGCTGGCGGTGCTTGTGGGTGAGCTGCACTGCTGCTGGTTCAGCAGTGATTGTTGGGGGAACATGATCTAGCCTGGAAGGCAGGTCAGCCCCACTGGCATGCGCCTCTCCCTCGTTGCCCAATGAGAAGCTGTCGGGAATGTCCTTTGCCGCCATTGCCGCTGGGGACAACTGTAAAGAGGAAAAGAAGGAGAAATCAGAAGGAGGAGGCAAAGCAAGGAAGTAGATCAAACTACAACTAAAGCCTAGCTAGGTTTTTTGCTGCTGCTCCGACCTGTGAGATGGGCTATTCCAGAAGCGCCAACAGGAAGAGGAAAAAACTATTTCCCACCTCCCTAAAGGCACAGTGGGAATAACCCATGGTGATGGCCTCCACCTCAGAGGGAGAACGCTTAAGCCACAGCCTTTGACTTTTTGGGACTCTTTAAGATTGTGCCATCTAACACAAGGTATAAACTTGTTAGTAAAGTTAGTTTTTTTCTTTGCTGAAAGGATTTTAGAGAGTTGTGCTGTGTAGAAACAAAACTATTTCAGAAAGCATTTAATAAACTTCATATATCTATTTACAAAGGTCTGTTTTTTTTGTGCACACTAGCCCTGGGAAACCATGGGGTTCAGGCTTGGACTCCTTGACAAAGCCCCATCTAACTGTGGTCATCTCAGGGATTTCTCTTAGTTTCCTGCAAATGCAGAGACTGCTGAAACCCGAAACCCCCAAAGGGAGATCTGCCATCTGGAAAAAGAAAGAGAATCCAAAGTGAAAGTGTGCCAACTGCCAATGATGTTCTTTGCCAGGCAGGATAACAGAAGATGTGACAAGAATGAAGAATTTGACCCTTCCTCCTGGAATCAAATTGGCTGCCAGAGTAAATCAAACATTGGGGGGGATTAAGTCTCTGTCCTCCCTTTTAGGAGATGCGGGTTCCACACTGGTAACATCCCTGATCTAGAGGAAAGTCTTGCTATCCTATTACCTTGAGGCCTTCCAGTAGATCCTGGATTCTATTCTGTTAGCTCCAGAGTCCTCTGTGCTGTACCCTTGGTTCCTGCCTGCTTGGGCTTTGCTTTTTGTTTAGAATTGTATCATTTCCTTGCATTAATTCAAACCCTGTAACCTAAGGGTTTTTGGAACACCCAAGGATCTCCAAGCCAGGAGGTGGCAGGGGCACTGTCCTGGATTTTCAGGAGTTTCTTCCTTAGGAGATGACCTGGTTTGAGGATGCTTTCCTGCTGTCAGATTTTCCCAGAGGCCTTTGGGTTCCCGCCTGGTGGGGGTCCCACTGGGAGGCCCTGACTCCTGGCTTTTCTGGCCTATTGCCTGTGGTCCCTCTAGGGCTGCCAAGTCTTACCAAATAGTGTGTGGGCGGGGTGTCCAGGGCTGTCTCCGGGAGCCCTCTTGCACGTCTGAAGTATGCCGCGATGACGTAGCCCAGAAGTGACGTCATCGCACTGGGCACGTTGCCAGGTGACGCTCTGGTAATCGCCCTAAAAACTCTATGGCACCACAGTTTTCAGGGTGATTGCTAGAGCGTCGCCCAGCAACGTGCCCAGTGCGATGATGTCGCTTTCGAGCTACGTCATTGCGCCAGGCTCGTCGGCCTAATCTGGGCACTTTGGGGGTGAGGTTCCCCCCGCTGGCCAGATCTGGACAGGTGGATTGAGCAGGGGAATCCCCACCTCCCGGGGGGACTTGGCAGCCCTAGGTCCGTCAAGACCTCTCAGGGATTCCAAGCCTGGAAGGGCCTGTCCTGGATTTCAGGTCGTGGCTTCCCATGAACTTGCCTACCTCAAGAGTGCCAATCCTCCTTGGTCTGTGGAGTCACTGAAGGTCCAGCCTTTTAACTAATTCTCCTGGCAGCATTTTGAGGTTCTTGAGCCTCTAACAGTTAACTATGGAACTGCTTTTGCTTTGCAGGATCTAGGAAACTTAGTTTTAGCTGGAGGGGCAGAGAGTGGACATCAGATGTTGACCCAAATTTAGAAAGGTTTTAAAGTCTGTGTAGGAAAGATGTGCTCTTCTTGGCAAGTGGCTGGGATGACTTCTCAACCTTGTTTTGAGTGTCTTTACAATGCATGATGGGTTATGGCTGCTCTTTCCACTGTCCATTCTGTCCTCTGCAGGGCAGGCATTAAAAAAGCTTTGGTCTAGACCCATGCCTCACGTTAGTTGGTTTCCTGCTCAGGTAATCCCATAGTATTTCATACAATCATGTGTATATTGGGGGGGCTTAATATCCTTGCCATCTATATCATGCTTGTAGTTTACCACTGTACAACAATAAACCATTTAATTTCTATCAGGTAATTTTGGAGTCTTCCTCCTCACAACAGCCTCTGATCCACTGGTGTCATAGAACGTTACTGATCAGGTTCCCCCGCTTTGGGCGGGAGAGAAGAAAGTTGCTGAATGCTGCTGAGAGCCAGTGACTTGCAGTCCATATGATGAGGGTGAAGGCGAAGGTGATGAAGATGGGTTCAAATCTCAACAGACTTAACACACAGGAACATTTGGCCTAAATTACCTCCCAGGCTTGCTGTGAGGACGAAATGTAACAGCACATCCTTCAGTAGAGACATGACAAAGAAGATATTCAAGAGCTGGCTGCGTGGCTAAAAAGAGTTGTCACAGCCTGCCCAGCAATGGCTCACAGTCACCCTTATGGCTTCTTTACAGGAGCACAGAACCAGTGAAATGAGATTGTCTGCAAAGAGAGCTTGCAGCTTCCTACACTAGCACAGGAGGGCTGGCCCCACAACTAGATGTGACATCACATGATGTTATGACATCATTTCCCTCCCCCTCCACAGTTTCTACTTGCTGCTTCACCGGTCATTAGGGCTCCCGATATAGTGGGATCCAGGCAAGAACCAGATGCCCTAGGTGGATGGCAGAGGTGAAGAGAGAGACAATCCAGGTATGAAGGGCTTCAAGGACAAGCACTGAGGAAAGCTGCTTGCTGCAGCCTAGCACTGGACTAAAGGAAGGGGAAGAAAGGACCAGCCCAGAGGAAAACAGCATCTGTCTTGGACAGAAGAACTGCCCTGTGCCATCTGGTTACCTTGTCTGCTGCAATAAAGAGACATGCTTTCTTTCCCATTGACGTGCTGTGATGTTATCTGTCCACGTTCCCCAGCCTTCTCAGGACTCCCTCCCACAGGTATGTTTTCAAATGAAACTCACAACAGGAAGAGAAACCTTTAATACAAACAGGCATCTCAACCCACTGAAAACTGCCTCCCCACTCACACACATGCAATGTGCAGTGACCAAAGGAGGAAATTTTACATCACAAAAATGAGACGGGAAATGTTAAACAGCCCCCATTGGAACTGCTCCCCCATTCCACATCTGCCCCAGAGCTGCGTTGAACAAAATTTGATAGGGTATCTGACAAATGATTTCCAAACATCTTATCTAGTTTTCCCTCCTGAAGTAAGAAAGAATGAGTGTGGTGAGGGGTCATCCTCTTCACAGCTGGCAGAGATTGGGCTGGGAGAGAGAGAAAAAAATGGGGTGTAGTGCAGGATTAAGGGTTATGGGGGTTAGCAGAAGCCTGCCGGTCTGTTTAGACCTCTCTTTTAGTCCAGACCTGTTATTATTTAATATTTGCTATGTGAAATGGAGAATTGCTTCTTCTGAAATCAGCTACAAAAGGAAGACAGAATGCTGGGAAATGGAGGGGAAAAAACCAGACTCAATCTTATTTATCAGTTTTGCTGACTGGGACCCTGGAGAAGACCTCTGCAGAGCTATAAAACAGGAATCTTAAGCATTATCATTTTTATTAATGCCCCCAGGGCAAAATGACGGTCTTAACAGAGTTGGAGGTGGCCTTTTGAAAACACCCAAAAGGAGGGCAGGAGGGTGTGTCCAGTGAAGGCGGCGCCAGAGAACTCGTAGATCAGGGCTGCTCGGTCAGCGTCAAAAAAGGCCACTCGACCCCCTGAGTAGTTCAGACAGACTCGGATCCTCTTGAGCTCCCCACTCAGGGTCAAGCTGCTATCTTTTTTTGAAGTCTTATAGCAGCCCTGGTACCTCCCCACCTCCCAGAACCCTTCCTCAGGACTAAAGGTGATGCTTCCCTTCCTCTTCACAGACTTTCTGGCCACCCCCACCATCCACCCTTCCTCACTTCCCACAAGGACTTCCCAGAAATGGCGGCCTGCTGTGAATCCCTCAAGGCCCAGAACACAGGAATATTCGTCAAATCTCTCAGGATTCTTGGGCAGAGCTTGAACCTTTTCTCCTCGTCTCACAGTTTTCAGGTCCTCAGAGAGGATGAGGTGGGGATGGGCTGTGTCCAGATCCAGAGTCACATTTGCTGTTGGGAGGGTGGAAAGGGAGGAGACAGAAATTAAGCAGATGCAGCTGGGAGACAAATGGCAGTGTTGTTTGCCACCCCCACCTGATACTATTGTTAGTGCCCCAGGTATGCCAATTCCCTGCAGATCTCCATGACCTGGTTGGTTGTTTAGACATCTCCCCCACTGTGGCTTATTCTATTTCCCTTTTATTCTTTTTAGTTTTAACCCTTGGTTGGACTTGCACAGGCTCTCCTTCCTTCCCCTAACCTATGGAAGGAAGAACAGGCTTCCTGGGCTCGGAGAGACAGTGAGAAGTCAGGTGAATAAAGCCTGTCCCCCCTAACCTATATCAGAAGGAATGATCATTGTGTATCTCATCCACCATTAGGAACAAAATGAAAAATCATGAGTGGAAGAGCACTTACACAAACACCCTGATCACATGAAAGTGAGCCGATGAAAAAATGGGTTGAACTTGCAAAGTGAATCTAGTCCTGATCCTAGATCTATCCCAAGAATTAAATTTCTGCTCAGATCATTAGGATTTCCAACAGCTACATTCAGGATTCGGATGTTCTTCTCCTTTGGCCCGAATTTCTCCATCTCTGATTGGAATGGGCCTGAAATCTCAGCAAAAGCTAAGAGCAGGGTTGACAAAGGACTCACAAAAAAATATCCTCCACCAAACCCTAAACCAACCTGTAATTATTTGTTTTAAAAGGTATATATCCTTCCTTTCCTGTCACTCCAGGTGTCTCCCTTAAAGCAAAACCAAAAACACCCCCCATAATAGTTGCTGTGCTCCACAGCATAGGGAATTTGGGGGGTTGAAGGAGAGTGGGATCGACATTCCCTGGAAACTCTGTGTGTGAACCAGATAACCGGGACTTCTAGAGAGAACCCGGGGCTTCAGGGATCATGCTACAGTTGACAGGACAAAAGGAAATACAACTAGTGAGTAAAACATGGAATTTACTGCCAGAGGATGTAGTGATGGCCACAGGCACAGATGGCTTTAAAAGGGAGATTAGACAGATTCATGGAGAAGAGATATCTCACGGGCAACAAGCCCTGGTGACTAAAGGGAACCTCCACATTCAGAGGTTTGGAGGAATGAACAGGGAAGTCCAGGGAATCTTATTACTGGAGAAACACCAAGTAGAAGAACACAGTTTGTGAGGGGAAGCTTTTTAGTTTAGAAATGATTGATTCGTGCACGAAATGTACCTTTCGACTGGTGAAGTCCAGAATCCAGATTGTCTGAGGAAGTGAATGGAACAGAAAACAAGCAGACGATCATTTGACAACATTTTTCTCAGTTTTAGCTGAAGGGTTAAGTAGCAGCCACTTCAGGGATGAATTCTCCCCCGAATTTTACTGTTGTGCTAATGTTCAAATTTGTTTACACTTAATATGAGTTTGCTCCCCGTTCCTAATTATGGCTAATGTTGGACTGAGACCAGAAAGGAAAAATGGATCAGATTTGGCAAACTAACACTTAACCACTAAAGGAGACGAAGAGTGATCCTGAACATGGCTATCCAGAGGTTAACTGCTTTGAGTTACTTCAGACTCGCTTCACAGAAAGTATGCTGAGGACTGCAGCCCAAGGATCCAATCCAGAGAGGCTTAGGACGTTTCTGCACAGAGATTTTGTTCTGGTTTGGCGTCCAAACTGGAATGGGCTTTTGGGGAGACACATACAATGTCGTCACCTAAACCTCCACTGTCTGGTATTTCCACTGCTTTCCTCTACACTTTCCCAAACCTTGTTTGATACAATCTTTTTGGAATGATTTCAGTCAAAAGGTATTTTTTCATGCTGTATGGATAGAAAAGTGTGCATTTCTGAATGTCCCACCTTTTCCTTGCCTCCTCCTTCCACTGGCTACACACTACTTTCTATACTACTAGTAGTTCCTCTGAAATCACAGCTTTTATTTTAAAAAGTGTCCAAACTACCTTGTTGTGGAGATACAAAAGGGAAGGTGAATCCCTTATTTCTCTGCCACAGAAAGGGCTAGAGACTTTTCATTTTTAAAAAATTATGGCAATGGGTCATTATGTTATTGTACTAGAGCCATTAGAATTCTTAAAGGTCAGGCTACACATTTCTCCTTATATCTATGCAATTAATTTTTAAAAAATCTTTTAAAAAATGACAATTCTAAATCACGGAAAGGAATTTTTACATTGTCAATCTGTGTTAGTGATTAGTCAATTACCAATTAGGGGGGAAAACCACCTCAAGCAACTTTGGGGAAAAGATGAAAAACAGCCTGGAGAGCTACAGGATAAAAGAGGACACAATTTGGCTACCTTTGTTCAGAAACAGAATGTCTCACAGTAGCATTCTATGCAGTATTACACCCTTATAAAGCCCACTGATTTCAATGGACCCAGAAGGTGTCCCTCTGCTGAAGAGAGCACTGTTAGCCTCCTGGAGACCATCCTGTCCACTCAGCTAGGACACATTAAAGCAAATAAAACACTCAGTCCAAGGGGCGAGTTTTGAGAGGTCCCATGTGGCCACAGACACAGAAGGGACAAATTCCTGAAAGGAATCAGGAGGGCGTCTCCATTAAGTGAGAATGCCCTGAAGGGTCAACTTCCTTGCCTCTCTTTCATTTGAGGGGCCTCTTTTGCCCTGACATCTCAGTTCAACAACACATGGGCATGGGAATGACCAAATGATCTAAATGCAGAACACAGAAGCAGGCTATGAAGCCACTTCTCTGAACATCCTCCATGCCCCAGTAGGAGTCACCAGAGATTTCCATTACTTCCAGTTACAGGTGCGACACACACAAGCACAAATGCAAAAACACGGAAGGAAGGAAGGAAGGAAGGAAGGAAGGAAGGAAGGAAGGAAGGAAGGAAGGAAGGAAGGAAGGAAGGAAGGAAGGAAGGAAGGATTCCATGTTGAAATAAATGGCCTTTGAAATTGACACCTGGCCCTGCTAGTGATATAAGGGACCTGGAAGGTTCCACACTCATATCTGGCCTCGCCTCATGACCTCTCTGAAGCTGTTCTTTATTACCTTTCAGCTGCTTCATGACACCTTCCAGCAAGAGATTGATGTCACAGAAGTCCCAGATCCTCCACTTCAGTGCAAGAGGAAAAGTTACTGGATTCTCAAATGGCTCCTTTCCTTCATACCTGGAGACAAACCATGTTAAGCCACCATCTATCCAATCTAAAATTCCCAACAGCAGAGCAAAGCAATGAAGGCAGGAAAACTCAGAAGGCCTAGAGACACTGATAGATGCTGATAGCAGAGAAAGAGGGGAGGCCCTTTGGAGAGGAGAAAGTCTACCCCCTTCCAGTCACTCTTAAGATCCCAAAGCCAAGCATCAGAAAGACAAATTGGATGTCAAGAGGTGCAGGGATTTTTCTTGTCTAACAGCAGCAGCCCCTTAACCCTGCTTCAGCTCTGCCTAAGGGAAGAAGAAAGCGACTGTGGTGAGCGGTTAGAGAGCTGGGCTGGACTGGGCCCAGGTTCATTTCTCCACTCAGCCCTGCAGCATGTCATATGACATCACTGCCCAGAAAACATCCTTTCTTTTGCTCCTTTTAATCGCCTGCAACTTGGGTGAGGCATGGAAACTTCAAGCCCAGTGAGGTCACATCATGTTCCTTCCTCCTCTAAAAGTTTCTGGGGACATGTACAGCAGAGAGGCGAAGTTTCCAATCAGCAGCTGTGAAATCCTCTAAGTCTAGTCTGAGCAAGAGCAACACCTCTAAGTGCTGTGCTGTGGTGGCAGGAATGCTGATGGCACACGCCCCAACTCCTGCTTCCTCATGAGTAGCCTCCCTCGCAGATGGTGAACCCCAGATTGGGCAGAGTGGTCATCACAGAGCTTGATGCTCAAGTGGCCCTCAAGGGAGCCCAGATGCCAACAACATCAGGAGCTGAGCCCCATCACACCTACCACCTGCCATTTTGTGGAACTGAAAGAGCTGACTAAACTCAACCCGTGCATTTCCAAGGGTGGAGGGGCTTGTTTGATAAGGTTAAACCACCCCTGCTTCAGCACCAGAATTCTGCCAGAACCTTGTAGAGATGCACAACCAGGTCTTAACCCTGACATCACCCTGCTGTTTTGGGACATGTTTTTCTGTCCAGGGGACTGTGTTCATCTGCAGTTTGCCATTTATAAACAGATGGAGATCAGTGAACTTAGTCACATCTGTTGTGATCCTGAGCCTGAAGGGCCACTGTCTCCACATGCTACCAAGATCCATCCCAGCATCAGGAGAGGAATGAGAGGGGGGGGATCCACTTACCTCTGCAAGGTGCTTTGGGCATCCTAGAGAAGGGAAAAGAAAGAAAAATCAACAACTTCCACAGGTCAAATTGGGAAGACCCCACTTTTCAGATCCTGGAGGGTGATGCATTCTAACTCCTTTTATTGTGTGTCCTACTCTTCAAGAGAGAATGACATCAGCAGCCAGAGTGAAGCCATTTCAGCGGAGAGCTGCGTGATCTGCTGCAGAAGAACTTCCGTGCAGCTCTCATTTCTGGTTGTTCGGAAGAGCTACCCACGAATCTCTTACTGCTTGCACCTGTTGCTCAAACATATACACACGCACAAACATACACAAGCACAAACAAACACACATGCTTCAGAGATTCCTCCATCCATCTCCCTAACCACTCAACCAATGGCCATCCCTTCTTTTCAACTAGGGTCATCCCAGAGCTTCATCTGGAGCTTTAGTCAGTCACTAACTGCTTTAAAATGGTGCCACGTCCCCTATTAAATGAGGGATGCACCAGCAAAGGGTACTTCAGTGCCTTCCTGGAACAATCAGCGAACTCCATCCTCCCCACACCACCAACATTATGAGTCATGGCTTTTTGATTCTCTGCTTCAGCAAACAAGCGCTCTAGAAGAGAAAGTGAGAAGAAAGAGTCTGGAGCCAGCCTTCTCCCCAAGGGGAGCCGGGGCTGTTCCTGCCACCCCCTCACCTGCAGAAGATCGCTGGCTGACTGCTGAAACTTCTCTTCCATCTCCTGGATGAGGCTTTCCAGAGAGGAGAGCTCCTCAGAGAGTCTGGCCAGGTGCTGGTCCCTGTTTCTTGCCACCTGCTTCTCCACCACTTCCATCTGGGCCAGCAAAAGTTCCTCTTGTTCCTCCAGAAATGTGTGCAGTCGCTGGAACTTGGCTAATATCTCTTGCTTCTTCCCGGTGGTTTGCTTCTGAGATGGGAAGAGAAGAAAAGCAGGTCAAGGTCAGGAACACAGCCGGTCTCTGCAGTGGGAAGAGGCACCTTCAGAGACCCCTATCGGAAGGGCACTCTGGCCTTTCACAGAGATCACAGTGAACACAGGAAAGAGAAAAGTTCCTAAGGGACTATCCTTTTTTAAAAAACAAAGCAAAACAAAATTCCCTGTTCATGGGGAGAGCGTGGCATAAATTCAATAAAATAAATTAAATTAAATAAGTTTATTAACAAGACAAACCAACAAAACCTTCTAAATTACAAACACAGAAACAGGATTACAAAAAAAGGAAAACATGGGGGGGGGGCATGGTGTCACCAACAGACAAGATGTTTGCCTAAAGCTCATACTCTCATCCCACTTTGACAATATGGGAAAATCTGGGTACACCAAAAATGGTAACATTTGATCTGGCTCTCATTCTGTGCAGTCCTTTTTCCCCCAGGGAAATTCAGCTAGTGGCAGGCAGCTGAGCCTGGGCAGTGGAGACAAAATGGCTGTGGGGCAGGCCCGTAGCCAGGAATTTCTAGGTTGGGGGGGCATTTTAATTCCTCGGGGGACACTGGGGCACTGGCTAAATCAATTAAAGGTAACTTCGTTAAGTCATTTGCTCCAGCTGGCCCCCATGTTCATTTTGGGTTGGCAGGCGGGCTGCTTCTCAGCGCTCTCGAGGGGGGAAGGCCTGGTCAGCAGCACCACTGCAGTAGGAGGCAGCGGTGTGCTGGGAGGCAGAGCAGCTGAATGGCCAGGGGGTGGAGGAGGAAGTGGAGCTGGACAATGGAGCTGGAGGTGGCAGTGCTGGAGCCCCCGGTCACCACTGGGAAGAAGCTCTTGCTCTTGCCCATCACTCCCCTGAACTCGGTGGCTGCTGCTGCCACAGCCAGCCCCATGTTTGCCAAGAGGAACTGCCGGACCTTGTATTTCCATAGCAGCAGCTCGTCATTGGCAAACAACAGCTGCAAGGTGGTGGGGGCAGCCTGGCCGCATTGGCTGCGGAAGTGGTGGGGGCCTGCGGCGGTGCAGAGGAGGAGGAGCTGGAGTGCTTGCTGGAGAGGAAGGAACTGGTGCAGGGCAGGGGGTCATTGAGCAACAGCACTGAGGAGGATGGCAAGGGAGGCAGCCTTGGCAATGGCAGCACTCCAGCTGGCCACATGTTCATTCTGCAAGAGCCTCTGAATCAGCACGGGTCATGGAGGTGCGGCAGGGAGCATGACCGAGGTCGCCTCTTGATCGGGGACTGGCTCAGAGAGAGGTGTGGTGCAGGGGGAAGGCAAGGAGAAGTGGTGGATGTGGTGGCACAGGGGGCCTGAGCTAAAAGGAAGTTGTGGGGCCTTGTCAGGAAGTCGGGGGCCGGGCCTGCTGTGGGGCCCGACACACTTCTACCCAATCGAGCTGAGATTACGAAAAAGGACCTACTTGATTCTTTCCAGT
Source organism: Gekko gecko (assembly GCA_029375565.1). Taxonomy (NCBI): domain Eukaryota; kingdom Metazoa; phylum Chordata; class Lepidosauria; order Squamata; family Gekkonidae; genus Gekko; species Gekko gecko. The sequence continues at coordinate 27,530,985 of JAPDNY010000002.1, read as the reverse complement.
GATTTGAGACAGCTATTCTAGAAAAACCCTCTGCTTTGCTCAAATCACTCGCCGACAGGCTAGATAAAATCCAAGTGTCCTTGCAACAAGTTACCCATACTGCCGATACAGCGATGGAAATGGGGTTAGCTGCACAGGTAGAAATTCAGCAGATGCAAGAACATGAGTCACGGGTGCAAGAAATAATAATGATGATTGAAAACATTGAGGCTTAATACTTTTAATATTTCGGGGCATAGTTGAACAGGCAGAAGGGCGTACAGATTTACCAATTTATGTTGCTAACTGGATTCCCTTCATGTTAGAATTGTCTCCATTAATAAGAAAATTTTTCAGTTGGGCTCAACATATAGACAACATCCCAGTGGCTCAAAGAAACCACGGGGATATTTTAGTTGAATTCTCTGACAGCAGAATGAGGTGGAGGATCCTTCAAGAAGCAAGGCAACTTGGCTTTTTGCCACATCACAATGACAAAGTGCTAGTGTTCCCAGATTTCTCAGCTGAATCCTTAAATAAACTGCGAGAATTGAGACCTATAGTAACTAAGCTATTGGAAGCAAATGTGACATATAGGTGGAATCCTGCAAGTAACATTCTGGTAACCCATCAGGGAAAATTGCATATGGCATCAGATCTTGAAAGCGGCCACACTCTGCTACAAGCACTTCATTTGGAAGATTTACAAGACTCTCCTAAGAAGTCAAAGAAGAAGTCGAAGAAGAAGATATTGGATTTATACCCCACCCTTCACTACCTGTGGGGTAAGGTGTGGCTGAGAGAGCTCTCTCAAGAACTGCCCTTGAGAGAACAGCTCTGAAAGAACTTATGACTGACTCACGGTCACACCAGCAGCTGCATGTGGAGGAGTGGGGAATTAAACCAGGTTCTCCCAGATTAGAGTCTGCACTCCGATCCACTACACCAAACTGGATTTCTCCACATCTCTGCAGAAGTGGAGTAAAATATCTGTGAGACATATCCACACATCATAAATGCTCTTGCTGCAGGGCCCCATACATATGTTGCTTTTTACCAATACGGTGGGTGTGTAAGACCTTTTTTAGTTACATTTCTATTGGATTGCTTCATTTTTTGTTTGGTGGGGGGGACCACTAGTCACAGCTGGCCCCCTTAGAATAACCAGTCCCGAGGCTTGGGATGGAAGCCCAGGAGTTTTGGAAAGTGTTTTCCTTTTTTTTTTTTTTTTTTACTTGTTTAGAATCTGGTCTCCTCCCTACATATAGTAATTTTTTTACTAAGCTTGCTAAATGGTGGCAGATTTTCCCATCCTTTTCTTGTTTGGTCTTAGTTATGAATAAACTAAGTTTATTCACAGTGTTCAAACTGTGAAGATCTATGGTATCCAACCTCATTTTCTAGGTGTATTGGACTTCTCCTGGCTTGCCGTGTTGGTGCATGCACACAACCAGCTCCTGGACACAGATGTTCATCTGCTGAGGATTAACCCCAGAACAGAGAGTGCCTTTGGAAGTTAACTGATTCTGCCCCAAACAAAACCAGCAAAGAACAACAACAAAAGTTTCTAGATCTGGATGAACAACCGGGGCAGACTGCCCACCAGGTGGCACTAGGTGATTGCCCAGGGTGCCAGAGGCCAGGGTGCCCCAGAGGCATCAAGACTGTGCACTTACAAGGCACCCCCAGCCCGGGTGTAACTCTGCTTCCAATAGCAATGTTAAGTTTACCTTTGAAGGCCTGAACTGCTAAATACTGACCATCTGTGAAGGAATGTCCAAATCAGAAGGGGTGAAGCTCTCACGGGTGTTGACTTCTCTGCTATACTAGTTCCAGAATCTCTTAACTTCCCAGCCACGGTGACACTTACGAGCAGGTCATGGCTTTCCTTCTCCACATCTTCTCTAGATGCCACAATTCTTTCTCTCTCCTTCTTCAGAATCTCCAGACGGCTGCAGAACTGATCCTGGGGGGATTGGGAGGGGGGGACCAAAAACTGAGATTTTTTTCCATTTTAGAAGTTTAAAACATACGAGAAGCAAAACTGTAATTAATGGCCAAACTAAATCTAATTGCCCCAAGTCCGCAACAGGATCTTCAACAACATTTCCTAAATGCTAAACACCGCTAGCTTTCTCTTAAGAATGATGCCCCACTTCAATGCCAAGATACTCCCAGTGGCCCAACTGCTTCCTCATGGGAGACTTACTCCATGCTTTGCCCACTATTCCACCCTACCACAAAAAGGATTTTTGCATTAACAATATTATACATAGTCAGTATATCACTCTGTTGTGTTACTTGTGGAGGAGTGCATTTTCTCCTGGGAGGTTGGCAAGGGACAAAACCCTCCGCTGTGCATTTTAACCATTTTTCCCCTTAAGAGCTAAGAATAGGTGGTGGTGGGGAATTAGTCCATGGCCTTCCAGAGGTGTCTCTTATGAAATGCTAATAGACTAGCAAGAGAGACAAGGGGACGGACTGGTTTGCCACCACCACCCTTCTGCTAGCAGGGAACCAAGAGTTGGGGATGTCAAATTCTAGAGAGGCTGAGAAAGGGGCTTCCTGAAGAAAACAGGAAGAGATGCCTTGACCTGGGCTGACTGTGGTCAAGGGGTAGGAGAAACAGAGGGGATAAAATCTTCTAACAGGAAACAGCTCCCTTTCCCTTGGGATGTGGCATTAGTGGGAACAGGCAGCTCTCTTAGCTGAGCAGGGCAGTCATTTTGGACCCTGTGCTGTCCTGGAAGCCTAATGAAAGCTCTAAAACAATGGAGATGTGGTAGAGATTTTGTAACTTCCTAAGCTAGAAGAGCCTGTCCTGATTTTAACATCTAGTAAGGGCATGTTTTAGAGTGAGGGACAGAGGCGGTGCGTTTCTGCCAATTTCCTTTAGATTCCCTTGCTCCAATCTGGTGCTGTGCTAAAAGTACGCTTGTAAACATTTTCTTTTTAAGAAATACTTTACACTTTTGATGCTGATAGTGGTTCTCTGTACCACATAGACGTTCAACCATTTTGAACAGCTATTTTAAAAGATGCTCCAAGGAGGGGGGTTGACAAGTGGCTATTCTGCCAAGGGCACACAAAGCAGTAAACTGTCCCCGTGGTAGCCAGGCACTGGGGCAGTGGGAGGCATAGAGGCAAGGCCTCTGAGCTTGGAAGGGAAACTGGGAGCCCTGATCCCTATGGGCAATCCCTATATTGATCAGGTGGTGGTAGTGGCTACTCAAGAGTAAAAGAAAAGCCTCTCCAGGGAGTTGGGAACTTCCTAGGAGGGCAGTGTGGAACGGAGCCTGCAGGCCAGAGCAGGCACATTCTGCCACAGCTCTACAGAAATATACTTAATAGTGACAATTTTTTAAAAAACAGCAGAAATCTCACTGGGGGGTGGGGGAGAATGCCAGGTGGGAGGGTAAATGGCACTGGATTGGGGTGTATGGAAATGCATACTTTCCGCTCCACACTTTCCCAAACCCTCTTTGATGATCTTCCAAGAGAGACCATATCAAAGAAGGCAAAGCTCTGTGTGGAAGCAACCACAGCAGTGGGAAGGAGGGGATTCCTTCCTTCCATGATGCAGCGGAAGGGCCATGACTGTTAAGGAGAGTCTGCTTGGCAAACAGAAGGACCTGAGTTCAAGGCCCAGCATTTCCACTTGAAAGGAAGAGGTAGCCATTGATGTGAAAGACCTCCGCCTGAGTCCGTGGAGAGCTACTGCCAGTCAGAGTGGACCTGGACAGACCAAGGGTCTGACTCAGAATAAGGAAACTTCATGCGTCACTCTCCCTGCAAATGCTGTTCTTCTGATTTAAAAGGCTACCGCACGGCTGCTATGTGCGAGGGGGAACTGCACAGAGACAGGTACCAAGCCTGCGCACATTCTCTCCCAGCCCCGAGGCAAACAGCAACTCAAGGACAGCAAGTGAAATTGGGAAAGAAGTATGTGGGTGGGGGTGTTAAAACTCAGAGTCAGGCAGCTGTTCCCTCCTACCTCGGCCATGTCATAGGCTGGTCAAATGTTAAGACAGCCAGAGAGGAAGTCAGTCCGTCTCCCCGTATCACCCCAGTTTAGACTCACCAGGGGGGGGAAGGAGGCAATGCCCAATGGAGCCACCTAGCCAGGAAGGAGGCAGCAAAGAGACCAAGAAGAAGAGAAGGTGTCAAGAAAATGCTTTCTTAATTGCAATTGTTTGTCTAACCTATGGTTCAGGCTTGGTATGGAGCCTATAATAAAACCTTCCTTAGTGACAAATGAGTGAATCTCCCCCTAGAAACAGAGATAACTCTGAGAAGCACTTAGTGACCTTGGAGAATTGCCTGCTGCTGTGGCGATAAGAAAGGTCTGGGTGCTGACCATTAGGCACATTCCAACCAATTAACCTTTTAACACCTGCATGGAGGTGGACCCGAGGTTACACTGCAGACAACTTTTGATTTCCCCCTCCTGGGTGTAGTATTATGGACTATCATGAATATTATGGGAGGTTGTCCGCCTGGCAACCTGAAAGGCTGACATCACTTTTCTGGACCCTCATTGGGTAAGGCCAACCTGGTGAGAAACCAGTTTTTCCTATAAGTTTAACTCTGATTCTGTTATGACTCTCTGGGTCTGTGACTGCTGAGCCTGGTCTGGTCCAGTAGTTCAGTACCCCAGGCAATGGCATTCCAGTCTGTTTGTGCCTGGATGGGCTAAGAAATGACTACTATGTATGCTGACCAACTGCAACTTTGTCTTTGGGAGAGGTAATGCTGGATGCTGAATTGTTGCCTCATGTTTCTTTAGGCTGGGTAAGCTAAGCTTTATTATTTTATCCTCCACTGTCTGTCCTATATTCCTTGCACTTAAATAAACTAAAGAATGTTTTAACTGGATACTTCTGGGCGTTTTGTGCTACCAAGTCTCAAAGCCTAAATCCTGTTTGCCTAGACTCTTTTGACCACAACTACCAGAAAGCTTTGGTTTATTTTTGACTTTTGAACTGCAGCTTTATCTTGCAGCTGCCTGTTTTGTAAGTTTCAGAACCAGACGGGAGCTGTTCGCCTCTTTCTCCTGGTCTGATTGGGAACTGCTTAATACGGGGCCTGGTGGCAGAACTATCTGAACTTGTGTTTTGTACTTTGTTTTTGTTCTTTTTGATAGCAGGAAAGAGAACTTATTTTCCTCTTTTTCCTCTTGGGAGAGTTTTGTTTGCCTTGCTTGAGTAAAGCCCCGTTTTGTCATATTTTTACAGAAGGATCCAGAGCTCTTCCCCACCAACCTCCACCTTTTGGATTTCCTACCTTGTACTCTTGGGAGGCCTCCTCTAGAGGAAGGGTCTCGTGATCTCTGTGCTCCTTGGATCGGTCGCAGACCACACAGATGAGGGCTCTGTCATCCTTGCAGAAGAGCTTTAGCAGCTCCTGGTGCTTCTGGCAAACTCTCCCTTTTCTGGATGCCACCACTGCCTGTTGCCCAAAATGAAGAAACAGGGTTCATTTCTCCCCCATGGAACTGTACTTCTCCTTGCAATGACTGGATATAATTACTGCCTTGTTCAGTTAAAAATTTTTTTATACATATATAAAATTTGAAGAAGTATGAGCGCACACAAAAACTCATACCTTGAATAAACTTTTGCTGGTCTTAAAGGTGCCACTGGACTCAAATTTTGTTCTACGGCTTCAGACCAACACAGCTGCCCACCTGGATCTATGTACTGAGAACATGTTTTGAGCCCCAACTATGAGACTTGGCACAAAGTTAGTCCTGACCCAGCCACCCTTGCCAGTTGTCTAGTGCTCACTTTCTGGGAACAACACACATACTCTTCTCCCCTTCTGCTCCTCCCTTCATATTCACAATGACAGATGCACAATGCTGGAAGCCCCACTTCCTCAGAGGCCCACAACTGGCGGCCTGGCCCTGGATAGAGGCCTCCTTGGGCAGCAGAACCTCTTGGACTGGCCATGCAGCTCCATCTCAGTACGGGAGGGGGCCAAAGGGAGGGCCATTGAAAATAACGGAAACGTCCCACCCTAAGTGGGGAGAAATGGAATCATATGGCATAAGTTCCGCAGCTAATGGTGGCCTATCTGTAAAAGGCTGGGCGGGAACCAATACTGAGGGGGCTGCCTACAAAGGGTGATCTCCTGGTGGGATAACATATAATCCCTTACTTTGGCGTGTTCCTACCTGCAGCCTGATTGGCCATGGGCCATCAGGAGACCCCCTTGAATACTGTATAATTGCTTGCTTCCTGCCCTTCCCTTTAGTTCTAACACTTTGTCAGACTCCTGCAGCCTCTATAACCTTTGCCGTGAGTGAGGCGGAGGCAGGGATAAAGATCAAATAAGAGGAAGTACTTCTTCACCCAAAGAATAACAGCTTGAATTCACGGCTGCAGGAAGTGGTGGCATCTACTAGGGGATTGGATAACTAAATGGAGCAGAGGTCCATCAGTGATTATAGGCCACAAAGTATAGACGGAGCACTATGTCAACATTATGTTGAAAACTCCCTCCTCAAACATCTTTTTATGATCCATTTATTACTAGCTGCTGCTTTGAAAGCTACTTCGTGGCTGAGGGGGGGGGGAATAACATTATATATTACATTTAATATCATATTAAAAGTTACCAGCCAGCAAGTGGCAACAACCCTAAGCGTGGGAGACCTTTGCGCCAGAGTGAAGTTCTGAGCCACACACAATGACCAAGAAAGCCTCCAGAGATTTCTCACCCTGTTTTCTCGGAAAGCCTCCTCGAGAGGAACCACCTCGTGATCTTTGTGCTCCTGGGATACGCCACAGACCAGGCAGACGGGGGTTTCGTCCTCCTTGCAGAAAAACTTCAGGGGCTCCCGGTGCTTCTCGCAGACTGCCCCCTTGTCTTCCGAAGGACGGAGTTTCTTGGCGATTTCCACAAAGTTGGCCAGCTGCTGGTTCGGCCTCAGGCTTTTCAGCTGAGCTGTTCCTCTGCACTGGGGGCAGGAAGGCTCCGAGGCCCCCGACTCCCCCCAGCTGCGGGTCAGGCAGGCTCGGCAGAAGCTGTGGCCGCACTCGGGGATGGTCACCGGGTCCCGGAAAAAGTCCAGGCAGATGGAGCAAGAGGCTTCCTCCCAGAGCTCCTGCACCGGACCCTCAGCCGCCATGAGGAAGGGGAAAGAGAGACCAGCATTAGTTTCGGTTTTTTCCTGCTTTCCCAAGGCGGCGATGGGGTGGTTCCCTTCCTGAAAACTGACTCTTATTGGATGCGGAGGAATGAATCGCCCCGGCGATCCAGCCGCAAAAGCAAAACCACTCTGGAAGAAACGGCCCGGGACGGAAGGCGAAACGTGGGGTAGAAAAGTCTCCTTTGGCCCCGTCTTTGCAGGCGCCTCCAATTGGGGGAAGTCACTTCCCTCCTGAGCATCCCAGGGGTTTGCAAAAGGGGGCGGCTCTTCCCGGGGCCGGCGGGAGATGCTTCCCGGGTTCTCTGGGGCAGGCAGGGCTGCGCTCTTTGACCCGCTGGGGAATCTCTGCTCCCCGCGTCTGCTGCCGAGGAAGAGGCAGATCCGGCCCATAGCCAGGATTTTGTAATCCAGGGGGCCTTTAAATACGCCAGGGGGCACTGATGTCACAAAATAAAAATATAAAAATAAAATGTTTAAAACTCACTTTTGCTCTGTTTGCACTCAGCATGTCTACAAGAGGGAGCAAGCCACGCTTGGGGAAGCGGTGACAGTGGGGAATGTCCTCCAGGGGCCCCAGAAAGCTGGGGTGCCTGGCGGCTGGGCGGAAGTTGGGGGGCCTTGGCAGGAAGCCAGGCCCCCAAATGCCCCATTGTAGCTACCGGTATGAGGCAGACTGGAAGCAGGCGGGAGGAGTAGAGTCGAGGGCAGCAGGGGAAGAGCAGGCAGTAGGGGTGGGAAAGGGGCTAACAGGCACCAGCAGGTCTTCTTCGTCCCTTTCCAAAATTCCCCAGCCAGAGGCAGATTGGCCCGACCTCCCCCCCCGGGTTGTCAGAAACTCCCCGGTTTCCCCGAGGAAGCCGAATGGAAGGACAGCAGACCCAAGAGTTGCGATTCCACCCCTCCAGCGCTTCTCTTGCCGCTCTGAGCCCTTCCCACAACAGCAGGACGCGCGCGTCCCGCTCCAGGCAGACAGAAAGGGGAGTCACACTTTTGAAAGGCCACCTGTCCTAAAAAAAACTCCCTGCAAAGGTGGTTTTTAATACCCTACTCGTCACTACCTGAAGGAGTCTCAGAGCAGCTTACAATCTTCTTCCCTTCCTCTCCCCACAGCAGAAACCCTGTTGAGGTAGGGTGGAGCTGAGAGAGCTCTGAGAGAACTGTGACTGACCCAAGCTCAGCCAGCTGGCTTCATGTGGAAGAGGAGTGGGGGATCAAACCAGGTTCTCCAGATTAGACTCCCTAGCTCTTAACCACTACACCAAGCTGGCTTTCCCTAACTTAAGAGTTATCTCTTTGCAAGACTCCCCCCCCCAAAAGCGTTCAGGTAGCACAGCACAGCTTTCCTGCTGTAGGCATACAAACCAAGCCGGTGTGAAAGGTTCTGGTCATGGAGGGGGAGGAGCTATGCAAAGTAGGGACCAGCCTTTACTGATCTTTGAGAGGGGCGAGTAGATGGACTTAACCCTGCCTGGCCTTGCTGTCCCCTTCTTTAAGCAAGAAAAGATCTCAGTTTAACAGTGGAAGAGCTTTTCCTAGACTGTATCACTTTAGTCTGTGGGTAAGGTTGTTGCACAGGAGCTGCCTGGTTCAAGTGGTTAAGACGCTGAACTGCAGGCGGTGGAAGGTCAGTAGTTCAACAGTAGTTTGAGACCCGCGTGCAGCATGACAGGACTGGCTTTTGAGTAAGGGAACCTTTCCCTTTAAGCCTGTTGCATTAGGATGACTTTCCTGTACCGAAAACTCCTTGCATGAGGAAAAATAGCCCATAAGGAAGAGAATTAGACTGACCCATGCCCTCTTGATCAAATTGCCAACATTTGCTGGATTATGGAGAAAGCAAGAGAGTACCAGAAAAACGTCTACTTCTGCTTCATTGACTATGCTAAAGCCTTTGATTGTGTGGATCACAATAAACTATGGCAGGTTCTTAAAGAGATGGGAGTACCAGACCACCTCACATGTCTCCTGAGAAACCTGTGTAAGGGTCAGGAAGCAACAGTTAGAACCGGATATGGAACAACTGATTGGTTTAGCATAGGAAAAGGAGTACGACAAGGATGTATATTGTCACCTTGCTTATTTAATTTATATGCAGAGTACATCATGCAAAATGCTGGCCTGGATGAATCACAAGCTGGAATTAAGATTGCTGGGGGAAAGATCAATAACCTCAGATATGCAGACGATACCACTCTGATGGCAGAAAGTGAAGAGGACCTAAAGAGCCTCTTGCTCAGGGTGGAAGTAAAGGTAAAGGTTCCCTTGCTCGAAAGCCAGTCGAATCCGACTCTAGGGTTGCGGTGCTCATCTCCGTTTCAAAGCCGAAGAGCCAGCGCTGTCCGAAGACGTTTCCGTGGTCATGTGGCTGGCATGACTAAACACCAAGGCACACGGAACGCTGTTACCTTCCCACCGGAGTGGTACCTATTTATCTACTTGCAATTTCTTGCTTTCGAACTGCTAGGTTGGCAGGAGCTGGAACCAGAGACGGGAGCTCACTCCATCTTGCAGCACCCGGGTCTTGAACTGCTGAACTACTGACCTTCCACAGCCTGCAGTTCAGTGTCTTAACCACTTGAGCCACCGCAGCTCCTTCAGGGTGGAAGAGGAGAGCGCAAAAGTGGGCTTGAAGCTCAACATCAAAAAAACGAAGATCATGACATCTGGCCCCATCACTCCTTGGCAAATAGAAGGGGAAGTCGTAGAAGTTGTGACAAACTTCACATTCCTGGGATCCCAGATCACTGCAGATGGTGACTGCAGCCATGAAATTAAAAGACGCCTGCTCCTTGGGAGGAAAGCGATGGCAAACCTAAACAGCATGATAAAAAGCAGAGACATCACCCTGCCAACAAAAGTCCGCATGGTCAAAGCAATGGTATTCCCCGTAGTAATGTATGGCTGAGAGAGTTGGACTATAAGGGAGGCTGAGCGCCGAAGAATAGATTCTTTTGAACTATGGTGCTGGAGGAGACTCTTGAGAGTCCCTTGGACTGCAAGGAGATCAAATCAGTCAATCCTAAAAGAAATCAACCCTGACTGTTCCCTGGAAGGCCAGATCCTGAAGTTGAAGCTCAAATACTTTGGCCACCAAATGAGAAGGGAGCATTCACTGGAGAAGACCCTGATGCTGGGAAAGACTGAAGGTCAAAGAAGAAGGGGACGGCAAAGGATGAGATGGTTAGACAGTGTCATCGATGCAACGAACATGAAATTGAGCAAACTTCAGCGGACAGCGGAAGACAGGAGGGCCTGAAGTGATCTGGTCCATGGGGTTGCGAAGAGTCGGACTCGACTGTGAGACTGAACAATAACAACATGCCCTCTTGACATGCTAAACCATGTTTGCTGGTTGTTTTTTTCGAGAGACAGTTTGGTGTAGTCATTAGGCACGCAGACTCTAATCTAGGAGAATTGGGTTTGATTCCCCACTTCTCCACATGCAGCTACTGGTGTGACCTTTGGTCAGTTACAAGTTCTTTCAGAGCTGTACTCTCACAAGCAGTTCTTGAGAGAGCTCTCACAGCCCCACCTACCTCACAGGGTGTCTGTTGTGGGGAGGGAAAGGGAAAGGGGTTTGTAAACCACTCCGAAACTCCTTCGGGTAGTCAAGGGCAGGGTATAAATCCAGTCTTTCTCTTCTTCTTTACAAAGAAGGTCCAGACCCTCTCAAAGGTTGGGGGAGGCCTGGGCCACTTTCAGCTATTGAGGTTCCTAGCTCTAATACAAATAAAATATTGTTGTGACATTTTACTATGGGGATATAACATTCTAATCATCTATTGAAACAGTATACTCTTTCCTACAGTTCATTTTTTTAAAGTAGCTCTAGCCCTTTTCATTCTAGAGTTCTATGGGGAAAGGTGTTGGCTGCACGATACTAGCTGGGAACTGGGATTTTTTCCTTCTGCACAGCTCCTTACTCCCATTCCCCTAATTTCTTTTGGAATGGCTGCCTATTCTTCCTGTTTTCCTCCACCTCCCCACCCTCATGGTAAAGCTTAGACTGTAATCTCCTCAGGGCAGGAACCTGTCAAGAGGAGATGTCCACTACCATTCATCAAAGCATAAGTGACAGGTGCCCCAGCTGTTGTAGAAGCCCCCCTCCCACGCCTCCCCATTGGAGGAGTCTGTGCTAGGGTTGACAGGAGTGTGGATCCCCATCCCTCTGCCCCCCCCCCGGGTTAGTAGAGGAAGAAAGTGCTGGGGAAACTGGGGGGGGGTATCGGGAGAATTGTGCTTGATGTCACATAGTGCTTTTGTAACATTGGGAAACTTAAAAGGTGTGTTTTTTATTTTAAAAGGGTGCTGGGAGGGTGTGCCAGAGTTCCCATCTCTCAAATCTCAAAGTTCCCCTCTGGGGGCGTCCACAGGGGGAGGATGGGGAGGCTTGGGAAGGGAGGAGGAAGCTGGTGGAGGGAGGAGGCATTGTGAGGGGGCTTCTACAACAGCTTGACAAAAGGTAGTCTACCTATCCTCCTCCTGTCTTCCTCTACTCTGGCCATGCAGCATGGCAATGGTATAAAATCAATAAATAAAAAGCAGCTGGCATTGTGAGGGCATCTCCAGCTGTTGGGGAACAGGAGGGAATCATAATTCTCCCTTTCCTTGGAAGCTCCAAAAGTCCTTCCCCAGTTTCCTGCTGAGCTGGGATGGTTATTATCATCACATTTCCCTGCTTTCCAGAAAGATTCTGGTATGGTTTTCAAGACTGGCCACGCTATTGTGAGAAAGTTTCAATGGCTTCCTCCAACTTAAATGATTCTTCCTGTAATAGAAGAGTCATGCATGTGTGGGGAAACACCTTCCATCGCAGCAGTGTAGTACCAAAAGTTGCAGCCCTACAGGATAATTGCTGGGTTTGCACTCTGTGCAGGCACAGAGGTGATACAATGCTGCTTGCTGTTTGGTAAGAAAGAATCTGAGGCTCAAGTTGGTGTGAGACACCTCCCTCATGCAGAGATATTCAATGCCATAGAAATACGGATGACACTATGAACACAAGAAGAGCCCTCCTGGGTCAGACCAGGGGTCCATCTAGTCCAGCATCCCGTCTCACACAGTGGCCAACCAGTTCCTCCGGATGGCCAACAGCAAGGCATAGAGACCGAGGCCTTCCCCTGATGTTGCCTCCTGGCTCTGGGATTCAGAGGTTGACTGCCTCTGAATGTGGAGGTTCCTCTCAGTCAGCATGGCTAGTAGCTACGGATAGACGATAGACCTATCCTCCATGAATCTGTCTAACCCCCTTTTAAAGCTGTCAATGCCTGTGGCCATCATTACATCTTCTGGCGGCCCCACCCCCAAGAGTGCCGGACCACTCTTCTCCCCCCTCTCCTGCCCAATTTAAAGTGCTTCAAGCAGATTGCTGGCGCAACAACCAGCTAGATGGCCCTTTAAATCTAGCAGGGTGGAGGAAGAGGGCAGGGGCTGGGGAAAATCAGTGCTGCGACCCCCACCTTGCTGGCAAAAGATGTGTGGCCCGCATCCACCCCCTCCCTCCCTCCTGCTAGATTTAAAGGGCCCTCCAGCTGGTTGGTAGGCGATGTGGTTCCCAATGATCTGCCCTTTAAATTGGGTGGCCAGTTTGGTGTAGTGGTTAAGTGCACAGACTCTAATCTGGGAGAACTGGGTTTGATTCCCCACTTCTCCACATGCAGTTGCTGGTGTGACCTTTGGTCAGTTACAAGTTTTTTCAGAGCTGTTCTCTCACAAGCAGTTCTTGAGAGAGCTCTCACAGCCCCACCTACCTCACAGGGAGTGTTCCCTCTAAGCTGAGTTAGTGTGAGCTAGCTAACAGTTTTTTAGCCTCCGCTCACACATTTCTGTCTTAGCTCAGGGAGGATGGCTGCAGAGCAAACTAATTTATGCAGTAGCCAAATCACTTGCTCACAACTTTAATGCCAGTAGCTCACAAAGTAGAATTTTTGCTCACAAGACCCCACAGCTTAGAGGGAACATTGCAGGGTGTCTGTTGTGGGGAGGGAAAGGGAAAGGAGATTGTAGGCCGCTCTGAGACTCCAAGTGAAGGGCAGGGTAGAAATCCAATCTCTTCTTCTTATGACCACCTATTCTACATGTTTTTCCTCCACCTCCCCTCTCTCGTGGCAACATTTAGACTGTAATCTCCTCAGGGCAGGAACCTGTCTTCCTCTGTTCCACCAAGTGCCATGCACTGGGGCAACACTGTAAACATAAACAAAAAGTGACTGGCGTTGTGTGGCCATCTCCGGCTGCTGGGGAGAAGGAGGGAGTCAATTCCCCCTTTCCTTTGAAGCTCCCAAAGTCCTTTCTCAGCTTCCTGTGGAGATGGGATGGTTATCATCATCACATTATCCTGACTTCTGGAAACATGCTGGCATGATTTTCAAGACTCTACTGAGCAAGGTTTGATTGTTTCCTCAAACTTAACCAATTCTTCCTGTAATAGAACAGCCACATATCTGTGGTGAAATGCCCTCCACCCCAGGACTGTAATCAGGGCCGGCTTGCTCACGAGGTGAACTAGGCATTTGCCTAGAGCACGCCAGCCCTTAGGGGCGCCAAAAGCCCCCCACCCCCGCCAAAAGTCCTGTCAAGAACCCCCACCTCTTCCCTGGCTTGCCGGCACACCCTGCAGCCGCGGGGCGCACAGGCAAGCCAGCGCTCAGATGGAAGAGATGGGGGTTTAAACCTCCTTCCCTTCCTTGGCCCTTGCCAAGGAAAGAGCATGGGAGGGTGCCAGAAGATGTCCTTGCCTAGCGTGCAAAAGCACCTGGGGCCAGCCCTGAAAAAATTTCAGCCCCTAAGTGTAATGGTTGGGTTTGCACACTGTGCAGGCACAGAGGGGACATGGTGCTCCTTGCTGGTTAGCTGGAGGAAAGGTGAGAAGAAACAAGTTGATATGAGACACATCCCTCATATGGAGCCATTCAGTACTGCCGAAATACCCATGAACCTGGCCAAAGGAGGGCAAGCCCCTTCAAGCTCTAGGGCAGGGGTCCTCAAACTTTTTAAACAGGGGGCCAGTTCACTGTCCCTCAGACCATTGGAGGGCCAGACTATAGTAAAAACAAAAACTATGAACAAATTCCTATGCACACTGCATATATTTTATTTTGAAGTGAAGAAACAAAACGGGAACAAATACAATATTTAAAATGAAGTACAGTTAAATCAACAAACTTACCAGTATTTCTCTTTCTCTTTTTCTTACCGCCTGAAGCTAGATTGCGGCCAGACAACAATTCCCATGATCCAGCGCTTCAGCCGGCCAGCCAATTGGCGGCCGCCGCCGCCCCCTCTCCCTCTTCCACCAATGACCTTCCTTCTCATGTAAAAAAAAAAATGACAGACGGCAGCGGCATAAACACCCGGCGGGCCGTATAAATGTCCTTGGCGGGCCGCATGTGGCCCGCGGGCCGTAGTTTGAGGACCCCTGCTCTAGGGCCTCAGGCAGCCAATATGCAAGCAGAACTTCTGCCCATTCGAGTAGATGATCCTGATCTTGATGGGAAAATGGCCTAATTCAGTAGACAGCAACTACGTTTGTCCCTGTGAGCCCAGCAGCAGATCCTCAGACAGGACAGAACTCTGAGAAAATATCTGGTGATATCTGCAGAATACCTTGAGGAAAACGGGGTGTGGAGGAAGAGAAGCCTTCTTGGGATCTAAGCGGCTTGGGGGCACCCGTGGACTGAGTAATTCCCTCAGGCCCTGTGGAGTGGGTGAAGGTCTGTCTCCCCACAGCATTGCCACTCATTAATCCAACACTATTTTGTTCAGAGTGAGGTGAGACGGGATGAGTTTTCCAGTGCATTAATTTTTCCTCTTATCTCACTTGTCTTTCTAGCACAGTGGTGCTGCCCAGAAACTGCTGGTATAAATGCTGCCTAGACAGGTTTGACACCTACTGTTTTGGGACCCTATTTGGTTGGAAAGGCAGCGCAGAAATAATTTAAATAAAATAAAAATAAAATGTTAAAAAATTGCCAGCTGAATAGACACTGGCTGAACTACTGGTTAGGAACTATCTGAGCAGAAATTTCTGGTTCCTGTGGCCACTTTTGAGATAGGCATGCAGTACTTTCCAGGGCGCATGAAGTAAAAGGTTGTAGGGCAAACAAGGAAGTTTATTAAAGGTGTTTTTATGGTGTTGAACATGAAATCAATGCAATAGGACTGAAATGTGAAGAAAAGCTGAAAATGTTTGCAGGTCCCATACATATGGAGGGTACACTTTCTTGAAGCCCATGAGGTGCAGCACCCGATTCCTCCCAGCAGTTAATGTGAAAACTAAGGGGCCTATTCCATCTTGCAGGTGTTAGTAATGGGGCCTCTCTGCTTCCATGGCCCTTATCATCTTCAAGGGCAGAGTTAGGAATGTGATTATTGGTGCTTCTTGAGAACCTGTGGCCCACAGAAGTGATGTTGTAACCTTCTAGAGGATTCCAGCAATAACGTATCCTGATTGGATTGTCACCATCACCTGACACTAGTTGGCTCAAGACTATAATTGAGGTACGATCCTGAGAGAAAAGGAGGCTAACTTCAAGATTCTGGTGGACTGAGGCCTGGAGTATGATATGCTCATGTTGCAATGCATGGCTACCTTTGACTTTTGGGGATTCTTAAGGTTGTGCCATCTAACACAATAGATATAAAAGTGTTAGACAGAGGTTAGCTTTTCTTGTTTTTCTTTGCTGCAAGGATTTTGGAGTGTTGTGTTGCTAGAAGGAAAAAAATCAGAAAATATTTAATAAACTCCACATATTTTTATAAAGGTCTGGTTTCTTTTGCACACTAGCCTTGGGAACCCACAGGGTTTGGGCTTGGACTCCTTGATGAAGCTCCATCTAAACATGGTCATTTTAGGGATTTCTCCAAGCATCCCACAAATGCGAAGCCGTGTGCTGGAACACCAGAAGGCCTAAAGGGAGATCTGCCATCTGGAAAAAAAAAAGTATCCACTGTGAAAGTGTGCCAACGGTTAATGAAGTTGTTTACCAGGCAGGATCACAGATTATGTGAGAAGAACAAAGACTTTGACCCTTCCTCCTGGAATCAAACTGACTTAGTAACCCAAACATGGTGAAATTTAGGAGATGGGGGTTCCACTCTGGTAACATCTCGGATTCAGGGGATGGGAGAAGGCAGGATTAAGGATTATGGGGGTTAGCAGAAGCTGGCTAGTCTGTTTAGACCTCTCTTTTAGTCCAGATCTGTTCTTATTTAATGAGTGAAATGGGGCATTGTCTCTTTCTGAAATCAGATACGAAAGAGGGAATGCTGGAAAACTGAGGAAAAAGCAGACTCAATTTTATTTATCAATTTTGCTGACTGGGAGCCTGGAGAAGACCTTCACAGAGCTATAAAACAAACAATTAGCATTGCATACAGGTGGCTAATCCCCGAAGGCATCACCTTCAAAATAAAGGAAAAGAGAGAAAAAAATTGACTCTGTCTTCAAAGCACATGAGTTCCTGCGGCTGCAACTGGGAGAACCAGAAGAGGATACGAAAGAAAAAGATAGCAAATCTACTGGCGAATTGGACTCTATGTCTTCCGACGAGGACTCTGATGCAGAAAAGGGGGCAGCTGCTCCCAAACAAAGCTACCAACTAAGAGAGCACAAGGAGAAGCCAAAAAAGAACTGAAAATTCACATAAAGCCTTTATTTTTTGAGATGATCTGGGGAGGGTTCTTGAACTGGGTAAATAGTTAAACTGATGCAGAACTGGGATTATTAGATCATGGTCAATGCTTTTTAAGCTTTTTTATTCAACTACTACGGATATAAGCATATTTGAAGATCTCCATCTCTTGGGGTTTTAGTTAGTTGCGGTTATCTTTTCTTTCTCCCTAGTAGTAGGTGTTTTCCCTCCCCTTTTCTGTTGTAGTTTGTAGTGTTTAGAAAAATGCAAATAAATTCCCCTTCGGGGGGCCAAAAACAAAAAAAAAACCAGGAATCTTCAGTGATATCATTTTTTTAAGTGGTCCTGGTACAAAATGACTGTCCTAACAGAGTTGGATGTGGCCTTCTAAATGCACCCAGAAAAAGGGCAGGAAGGTCTCTCCAGAGAAGGAGGCGCCAGAGAACTCATAGAGAAGGGCTGCTCGGTCAGCGTCAAAAAAGGCCACTCGACCCCCAGCATAGTTCAGACACACTCGGATCCTCTTGAGCTCCCCACTCAGGGTCAGGGGAGGAACCTGGTCTTTTTCAGAAGCATTGTAGCTGCCCCCCCATTTCCTCACCTCCCAGAACCCTTCCTCAGGACTAATGGCCAACGTCCCCTTCCTCCTTGCAGACTTTCTGGCCACCCCCACCATCTATTCTTCCTCACTTCCCAGAAGGACTTCCCAGAAATGGCGGCCTGCTGTGAAGCCCTCATGGCCCAGAACACAGGAATGTTGGTCAAATCTCTCAGGTTTTTTGGGCAGAGCTTGAGCGTTTTGTCCTTATCTCATACTTTTCTGATCCTCAGAGAAGATGAGTTGGGGATGGGCTGTGTCCAGATCCAGAGTCACATTTGCTGTTGGGGGCAGGGAGGACACAGAAATGAAGCAGATTCAGCTGGGAGACAAATGGCAGAGTTCTTTGCCACACCCACCTAACACTATTGTTAGTGTCCCAGGTATGCCCCTTCCCTGTGGATCTCCCTGACCTGGTTGGTTGTTTAGACATTTCCCCTACTGCGGCTTATTCTATTTCCCCTTTCTTCTTTTCAGTTTTAACCCTTGGCTGGACTTGCACAGGCTCTCCTTCCTTCCCCTGACCTATGGAAGGAAGAACAGGCTTCCTGGGCTTGGAGACACAGTAAGGACGCATGCAAATAAAGCCTGTCCCCCATATCCTCTATCAGAGAGGCACCCTGAGAGAGAAGCACAGATCACTGTATATCTCATCCACCACTAGGAACAAAATGAAAAAATTCACATGTGGAAGAGCACTTAACACAAACACCCTGATCGGATGAACATTTCCCCATGAAAGAATGGGTTGAACTTGCAAAGCAGATCTAGTCCTGATCCTAGAGGTATCCCAAGAATGACATTTCTGCTCAAATCATTAGGATTTCCAAGGGCTACATTCAGAATTTCTCCATCTCTGTTTAGAATGGGCCTGAAATCTCAGCAAAAGCTAAGGGCAGGCTGATGAAGGAGTCACAAAAAAATGTCCTCCTCCAAGCCTTAAATCAAACTGTAATTATTTGTTTTAAAAGGTATATATTCTTCCTTTTGTGTCATTCCAGGTGTCTCCCTTAAAGCAAAACCAAAAACACCCCCCCATAATACTTTTTGTGCTTCGCAGCATGGGGAACTTTGGGGGATGGAAGGAGAGCGGGATCCCTGGAACTACGTGCATGAACCAGATACCTGTGACTTCCAGAGAGAACCAGGGGCTTCAGGGACCATGCTACAGTTGACAGGACAAAAGGAAATACTTCTTTACGCAGCTAGTGAGTGAAACATGGAATCTGCTGCCAGAGGATGCAGTGAGGGCCACGGACATAGACAGCTTTAAAAGGGGGATGAGACGGATTCATGGAGGAGAGGTCTCAGTGGCTGCTCGCTCTGGTGGCTAAAGGGAACCTCCACATTCAGAGGTCTGGAGGGACAAAACAGGAGTGTCCAGGGAATCTCATCACTGGAGAAAAGCCCAAGTAGAAGAACACAGACTGTAAAAGGAAACTTTTTAGTTTAGAAATAATTGATTTGTGCAGGAAATGTACCTTTTGGCAGGTGAAGTCCAGAATGCAGATTGTCTGAGGAAGTGAACGGAACAGAAAACAAGCAGATGACCAGTTAACATTTTTTCTCAGTTTTGGCTGAAGGGTTAAGCAGCAGCTACTTCAGGGATGAATTCTCGCCCCCCCCCCCAATTTTACTGATGTGCAAATATTCAAATTTGTTTACACTTAATATGACTTTGCTCCTTGTTCATAAATATGGCTGATGTTGGACTGAGACCAGAAAGGAAAAATGGATCACATTTGGCAAACTGACTCTTAACCACTGAAGCAGACCAAGAGTGATCCTGAACAAGGTTATCCAGAGGTTAAGTGCTTTGAGTTGCTTCAGGCTCGCTTCACAGAGAGTATGCTGAGGACTGCAGCCCATGGATCCATTCCAGAGAAGCTTAGGATGTTTCTGCACAGAGATTTTGTTCTAGTTTGGCATCGAAACTGGAGTGGGCTTTTGGGAAGACCCACATGACATTGTCACTTAAGCCTCCACATTCTGGGATTTCCACTGCTTTCCTCTGCACTTTCCCAAATCCTGTTCAATACGATCTTTTTGGAATGATCGCAGTCAAAAGGTATTTTTTCATGCTGTGTGGACAGAAAAGTGTGCATTTCTGAATGGCCCACCTTTTCCTTGCTTCCTCCTCCCAGTGGGTGTTATTCCCCTCCACACACACTACTTTCTATACTACTAGTAGTTCCTCTGAATTCCCAGCTTTTATTTTTAAAAGTGTCCAAACTTTCTTGTTGTGGCGATACAAAAGGGAAGGTGAATCCCTTATTTCTCTGCCATGAAAAGGGCTGGAGATGCCCTAACCTGGAAAGCCTGATCTTCTCAGGTCTTGGAAGCTAAGAGGGGCGAGTACTTGGATGGGAGACCTCCTTGGAATACCAGCAGTCGGGAGGCAGGGGCAGGCTTTATTCAGCCACCTCTCTGAATATCCTCCAGGCCCCCAGTAGGGGTCAGTCACCAGAAGTCACCATGACTTCCAGGTGCACACACAAGCACATATACAATACAAAAATCCAAAAAACCCCCACCAAAGAAACAAAAAAAGAGCTAGAGACTTTTTTCTTTTAAAAAATCATGGCAATGGGTCATTATAATGTTATTGTGCTTGAGCTATTAGAAGTATTAAAGGGTCAGGCTGCACAACTCCTCTTATATCTATGCAATGAATTTTTTTTTTAAAATGACAATTCAAAATCATGGTAACAGATTTTTATACTGTTAACCTGTGTTAGTGATTAGTCAATGGGGCTGCGGTGGCTCAGAGATTAAGACGCTGAGCTGCAGACTGGAAGGTCGGTAGCTTGGCAGTTCGAGACCCGAGTGCCACATAACTCAGTGAGCTCCCATCTCTGGCCCCAGCACCTGTCAACCTAGCAGTTCAAAAGCAAGAAATTGCAAATAGATAAATAGGTACTGCTTCAGTGGGAAGGTAACAGCGTTCTGTGTGCCTCAGTGTTTAGTCATGCCAGTCACATGACCATGGAGAAGTCTTCAGACAGCGCTGGCTCTTCGGCTTGGAAACAGAGATGAACACCACCCCCTAGAGTTGGATTCAACTGGCTTTCGAGCAAGGGAAACCTTTACCTTTACCTTAGTGACTAGTCAATTACCAGTTAGGAAAAAACCCCACCTTAAAGGACTGTGGGGAGAAGGGCAGAACAGGCTGGAGAGCAACAAGATAGAAGGGGACACAATTTGAGTGTTCTTTTCTGAATTAGAGAATGGAAGGAAGGAGACAATCACTGCATCTCTCATACAAATTCCCTATCTCCCTGGCCCTGCTAATGATACAAGTGACCTGGAAGTTTCCACACTCATATCTGGCCTCATCTCACGACCTCTCTGAAGCTGTTCTTTATTACCTTTCAACTGCTTCATGACACCTTCCAGTGAGTGAGTGATGTCACAGATGTCCCAGATCCTCCACTTCAATGCAAGAGGAAAAGTCACTGGATTCCCAGACATCTCCTCTTCTTCATACCTGGGGACAAATTATGTTAAGCCACCATCCATCCAATCCAGAATTCCCACCAAAGAATTCTGAGCAAAGGCAGGAATATGCAGCCCTGCAGCATGTCATATGACATCACTGCACTCAAAAGCATCCGTTCTTTCACTCCTTTTAACCGCCTGTAACTTGGGTGAGGCATGGAAACTGCAAGCCCAATAAGGTCACATCATGCTCCTTCCTTCTCTAAAAATGCCTGGGGAAATGGACAGCACGGAGGCAAAGTTTCCAATCAGCAGACGTGAAACCCTCTAGTCTAATCTGAGCAGGAGCAACACCTCTAAGTGCTGTGTGGTGGTGGCAGGAATGCTGACGGCACAAGCCCCAGCTTCTGCTTCCTCACGAGTAGCCTCCCTCACAGACGGCACCATGCTCAAGTGGCCCTCTAGGCAGCCCAGATGCCAACTAAGATGCCAGCTGAGCCCAATCACCTGCCATTTTGTGGAACTAAAGAGCTGAGGTGACTAAATTCAATCTGTGCATTTCCAAGAGTGGAGGGGCTTATTTGACAAGTGAAACCACCCCTGCTTCAGCACCAGAATTCTGCCAGAATCTTCTGGAGATGCACAGCCAGGTCTTAACCCTGACACACACACACCCTGCTGTTTGGGAGCGCGATTTTCTGTCCAGGGGACTGTGTTCATCCGCAGTTTGCCATTTACAAATGGATGGAGGTCTGTGATCCTAGTCACGTCTGCTGTGGTCCAGAGCCTAAAGGCTCTCTTTCTTCACATGGTACCCAGATCCATCCCAGCATCAGGAGAGGAACGAGAGAGAGAGGGATCCACTTACCTCTGCAAGGTGCTTCGGACATCCTACAGAAGGGAAAAGAAAGAGAAGTCAATCACTGCCATGGGCCAAATTGGGAAGACCCCTCCCCGCTTCGGATCCTGGAGGGCCATGCATTCTAACTCCTTTTATTGTGTGTGCAACTCAAGGAGGGGGGCTGGATCTTCACAAAATGGGAGAACTTCTTCGTGAGGGAATGACATCAGCAGGCAAAGCAAAGCCATTTCAGAGGAGAGCTGCGTGATCTGCTGCAGAAGATCTTGCATAGAGTCTTTATTTCTGGTTGTCCTGAAGAGCTACCCACCAATCCCTTATTACTTGCATCTGTTGCTCAAACACACACACAAACAAACATACAAACACTTCAGAGATTCCTCCATCCATCTCCTTTATCTCCCTAACCTCTCAACCAGGGGTGGCCAAACTTGCTTAATATAACAGCCTCACAGAATAAATGTTTGATGTCTGAGAGCTGCAAGATATGAACAAATATTACACACGTTATTGAAAAATATGCACATTTGCTTTTTATTGATATTAAATTAGACTCTGCAAAAGAGCCGCATACGGCTCCCGAGCTGCAGTTTGGCCACCCCTGCAGTCTCAACCAATGGCCGTCCCTTCTGCTCCACTACTGTCACCCCAGAGCTTCCTCTGGACCTTGGTCAGTCAAGTCAAGTCAAGTCAAGTCAAGTCAAGTCAAGTCAAGTCAAGTCCGCCTTTATTGGCATAAATTACCAGTGCAAGTTATACAATTTAAAAGACAGTTAAAAACGGTTAAAATACACCCGTAAAAATTCAGTGACTTGATATTGTACAATTGGGAACTGAGAGGGGGTATTATATTTCTAGGTGCCTTTGGCGCAGCTTTAAAGCCAAACAGAGAAACTGGGCCACCTTCTCAGTGATGCCAGAATCAAGATCATTTAAGAGTCTATGTATCTTGATTGCATCAGAACAGTCCACCATACTGGATAGGAGAGAGTGTAGGTAAATATTCCTTACATCACGCATACAAATTACACTGCAGGAGAACATGGGAGATAGATTCTACACATTTCTTACAGCAGGGGCAGTGTCTGGCCGAATAAGAAACCTTGTTAAATCTGCCATGTAGAATGAATGGCAGAGGGGGTCAGTCACTAACTGCTTAAAATGGCCACCCCTGCAGTCTCAGCCAATGGCCACCCCTTCTGCTCCACTACTGTCACCCCAGAGCTTCCTCTGGACCTTGGTCAGTCACTAACTGCTTGAAACTGTGCCACATTCCCTACTGAATGAGGGACGCACCAGCAAAGGGTACTTCAATGCCTTCCTGGAGCAGAGGCACCAGCGAACTCCACCCTCCCCACACCACCAACATCAAGAGTCACGGCCTCTTGAGTCTCAGCCTGAGCAAAGGAGGGCTCCAGACAACAGCAGAAGCTGAGATGAAAGGGTTTGGAGACTGCCTTCTCCCCAAGGGGCGCCTGGGCTGTTCCTGCCACCCCCTCACCTGCAGGAGATCTCCAGCTGGCTGCTGACTCTTCTCCTCCACCTCCCGGATGAGGCTTTCCAGAGAGGAGAGCTCTTCAGAAAGTCTGGCCAGGTGCTGGTCCCTGTTTCTTGCCACCTCCTTCTCCACCGCTTCCATCTGGGCCAGCAAAAGTTTCTCTTGTTCCTCCAGAAACGTGTGTAGTTGTCTGAACCTTGCTAATGTCTCTTGCTTCTCTCCTGTGGTTTGCTTCTGAGAGGAGAAGAGAAGAAAAACAGGCCAACATCAGGAACACAGCTGGTCTCTGCAGTAGGAAAAGCACCTTCGGAGACCCCTATTGGAAGGGCATTTCAGCCTTACACAGAGATCACAGTGAACAAAGGAAAGAGAAAAGTTCCCCAAGGACCCATCCTTCAGGCCCAATGTACACATGGATTTCATCCAAACTTCTGGAGGGATTATTTCAGCCACAGAGGATTAAGTCCACAGCAGAAGACCCAGAGAATAGAAGCAGCTTCTTCAGTCCATTTGTTTCCCCACTAAAACATTCTCCACATGATGACCCCCAAATGTCTCAAAAGGGAAAAAGATACAATAGTTGAGTAGAAAGACCGCTGGGGAGAAAAAAGCTAAGAAGCTTGTTCTTCTCACTTGGTCTCTCAATCTAAACTGCAGCTTCCCTGGTGCTGCATTTTGGGCAAGAAAAAAACTTTAGGTGAAAAAAATCGACATGTCACTGAGTATTCCAAGCACTTTCTAACTCTCTTGAATTAACTCAACTCAGGATTGGTGGGGCATCTATTGGTATTTCCAGGAAACATTTCTTTGGAGGTGGGACACCCTCATCTCGTCAGAGACTTCTCCTGGCTTGCAGTGTTGGTACATGCACACAACTGGCACCTGGACACAGATGTTTATCTGCTGAGGATTTACCTCAAAGCAGAGAGCGCCCTGGGAATTTACCTGATTCTGCCCCAAACAAAAACAGCAGAAAACAACAACAATAGGTTCTAGATCTGGATTTATTCATTCAATTTATACCCCACCCTCCCTGCCGAAGCAGGCTCAGGGCAGCTAAACAACCAAGGGCAGACTGCCCACCAGGTGGCCCTAAGTAATTACCTATGGGCGGTGGAGGGCAGGGAGCCCCCAGGGCATCAACAGTGTACAGTTCTGTGGCACCCCCAGCCCAGGTATAACTCTGCTCAGAATTGCAATGTTAAGTTCAGCTCTGGGGGCCTGATCTGCTGAATACTGACCACCTGTGAAGGAATGTCCAAATTGGAAGGGGCGAGGCTCTCAAGTGGGTTGATTTTTCTGCTACTTGGACTTTGTTTCCTCCCCAGTACTAGTTCCAGAATCTCTTCACTTCCCAGCCACGGTGACACTTACGAGCAGGTCTTGGCTTGCCTTCTCGAAGTCTTCTCTAGATGCCACAATTATTTCCCTCTTCTTCTTTAGAATCTCCAGATAGCTGCAGAACTGATCCTGGGGGAACGGGAGATACCCAAAATTGAGATTTCCCCCCCCATTTTAGAAGTATATTATAAAGGGCCAATCTCGATACAACAGTTCCATGTCCGTAATAGGACCTTCAACACCATTTCCCAAATGCTAAACACAGCAAGCTTTCTCATGGGAATGTTGTCCCACTTCAGTGCAGAAATATTCCAGGATGATCACACTGCTTCCCTCAGGGGAGATTCACTCCACGCTTTGCCCACTGTTCCACCCTTGCCATAGGAGGAAGGCTTTGCATTTTAAAAAATATTATACATAGTCAGTACATCACTATGTTAATACTAAAAAAATATACCATTTTTAAAAAAAAATAGCAAAAAGCTCACTGGGGAGGGGAGGAGAATGCCAGGTGGGAGGTTAAACGGCTCTGGATTGGGGGCTGGGGGTGGAAGTGCACCCTTTCCAGTCCACTCTTTCCCAAACTCACTTTGATGATCTTCTAAGAAAGAGCATAGCAAAGAAGGGAAAGCTCTGTGTGGAAGCAACCACAGCTGCGGGAAGGAGCAGATTCTTTCCCTCCATTGTGCAGCAGAAAGGCCATGGCTGTGATAAAGCGTCTGTTTGGCAAACAGAAGGTCCTGAGTTCGATCCCTGGCATTTCCTGTTGAAATGAATATGAAGCAGTTGATGGAAAAGACCTCCACCTGAGTCCATGGAGAGCCGCTGCCAGTCAGAGTGGACCTGGACACACCAAAGGTCTGACTCAGAATAAGGCAACTTCATGAGTAGCTGCTCCGACCTCCCATGCTGTTCTTCAGATTTAAATGGCTACCTCACAGCTGCTGTGTGCGACGGGGGTGGGGGACACACACAGACAGGTACCAAACCTGTGCACGTTCTCCCCCCAGCCCTGAGGCAAACAGCAATTCAAGGACAACAATTAAAATTGGGAAAGCAGGATGTGTGTGTGTGCGTGTTAAAACTGGGAGTCAGGCGGCTGCCCCTCCTAGCTCGGTCAGGCCATAGGCTGGTCAGATGTTCAGACAGCCAGAGAGGAAGGGAGTCCATCTCCCCCTATCACCCCACTTTAGCCTCAGCAGGGGAGAAGGAGGCAATGCCCAAGGGAGCCACCTAGCCAGGAAGGAGGCAACAGAGAGACCAAGAAGAAGGGGAGGATCCACAGCTCTTTCTCACCATCCTCCACGCTGCTGACTTCCTACCTTGTACTCTTGGGAGGCCTCCTCAAGAGGAAGAGTTTCGTGATCTCTGTGCTCCTTGGATTGGTCGCAGACCACACAGATGAGGGCTTCGTTGTCCTTGCAGAAGAGCTTCAGGGGCTCCTGGTGCTTCTGGCAAACTCTCCCTCTTCTGGCTGCCACCACTGCCTGATGTCCAGAACAAAGAAACAGGATTCATTTCCCCTCCCCAGAAATGTACCTCTCCTTGTAATGACTGGATAGAATTACTGCCTTGTTCAGTTAAAAATTATATATCTGTATGTCTCAATAAATAGATATAGATAAATTGATATAGACATAGATAATCAATAATAGATATATATAAAGCTGGATGCAACCGAATGTTCCCCTATGGGTTTGCTCTCCGTTAGGAGTTCGGGGGGAGAGTTATCTTGTCTGTGAGAGGGAGCTGTAGGAGGGGGACTGAAGAAGAAAGGGAGTTCTGAACAGGGCCACATTATGACTTTTGTAGGCCCTAGACACTTTTGCCTTCATGGGCCCTGCCCCCTTCCTCCGTAAAAAATATTAAAAATGATATTATATGACTACATTGGTATAAAGAGGAACACAATCCAGCCTGGATTACATTCATCTTTATAACAACGCAGTTGAAGTATATATTAAGGTTGCCAGATGCCTCAGGCATGGCAAGACCCCACTACACTGCCACCAATCAGCTGGCCAAATGGGCACGGGGTCTTACCCCCCAAATGACCCAGTGTTAGCCCAGCCGCCTTTTATTGGGCTATTTCTGGACTGTTTTTATGCTATTATGAACCTGATGGTGTGCCAGCCAAGAGACTGTATAATAAAGCGCCATGGGGAAAAGCCCAGAGAGGAACACAGAAACCAGCCAAAGACGAGAGATCCACGCATGCGCTAGCAACAGAAGCCGTGCCTCAGACTCTCTCCGCTAAACTAAAAAGATTTATGGCCTAGAAGGACACAAAAAGGTAATTAATTACTCGGGAGGAAGAGGAACAAGCTCCTAACGAGGTCAGGATTAGGAGGAGGAAACATAGGAGAAAAAGAAAACAAATTGGAGATAAGGTAACCAGGCACGCCGCCAGAGTTACAAATCAAAACTATTAGGAATACAAGGTAGCAGCCAGAAGCTGTAAACAGAGCGACTATGGCCCGGAGCATTAAGGAACTATCAGAGCAGATAGCAGCATTCCAAAAACAAATCTCTGGAGATATAGAAGCGGTGAAAAAAGACACCACGCAGATAGCACAGGAGATAGGCATAGTGAGAGAAATTGCTGAGGGAGCAAAGAAGAAAGCCGATGCTAATGAAGAAAAAATTAAGGAATTGGAGAAAAATTTAGCAAGGCAGTCAGACCGGCAGCGAAGGAGGAATATGATAATATCGGGTATCAGTGAGGAAATACTCCCAAAACAATTAGAATCTGAACTATGCCGGTGGTTCAAACAAAATGGCGCTAGCGTGAACGAGGCAGAGGTAGAACGGGCACACAGGCTCTTTAGGAAACAGAGGGGAGGAGAGCCAAGACAAGTGATAATAGCATTTGCCAGAGAAAAATTAAAGGATGAGGTTTTTAGAACGCTCAGGAAGACTAAAGACCTGAACTTTAGAGGCAAGAAAGCATACGTCAGCCATGACTTCAGCCCAAGCACGCTCCAGGAAAAGAGGCAGCTGAAACCCTACGCACAAAAGCTGTTTAAGGAAGGTATAAACTTTACGTGGGGGTACCCAACAACTTTGATTGTATTTCGAGAAGGCAAGAGATACAGAGCCAGGAATCCAATGGAGGCGGTCAGGATGCTTGATGAACTGGGAGTGGACTCCAGCAACTGTGAGGAAGGTGGAATGGACGAAGGCAGTGACTCAGACGCCGAGAGGGAGGACTCAAGGCCACATGGATCCAAGCGGCAAAGAGCCAACTCCCGAGGAGCTAGCAATTAAAGGGAAGTATACATTTAAAGCTGGGCCTAACATTGAATAAAGGTTTAAGGGAAATGTGCGGGGAGAGGAGGGGGATGCAGGATCTCTGGAATGTGGAGAGAAGGGGTGGGGAACCCCAGAAGAATTTCTCTCACACAAGGGAAGGGGGAAGGGGAATGGAGGAATAATAGGGGAATAGGCAACATGCTTCAGCAGCGGGGGCGGGGCACGAAATGTTCCAAAGAATATGGCTAGACCTATCAGACTACTCTCATTGAATGTAAATGGCTTATCCTCAAATCTCAAACGATATAGGCTAGCTAAGATGGCAAGAGACGAGGGTATCAATGTAATATGCATACAGGAAACACATAAAGCTAAAAGGGACCCTAAGCCACTGTTTAACAACCTGGGGTGGGTGACTTTGAGTGAGTCCAGAGGGACCAACAAGGCTAGAGGAGTGGCAATATTAGCAAATAAAAATTTGAACATAGAGGTAGTAGACAAACTGACAGACAAGGAAGGCAGGTATGCAGTAGTGAAGGGCAAAATAAACAATACGTATCTTACAATCCTTAATTTATATGCACCCAATAGAGGACAAAAGAAGTTCCTAAACAAAGTAATACTAAAGACCCAAAACTTCTTGCAGGGAGAGCTAATAGTAACTGGTGACTTTAATATGGACATCACAAAGCATAGCAAAAATCTGACAAAGAAATGGGGATTAAAGGAAGTATATGAGCTTAGTGGTCAAAAATCTACTCCCACCTTCTTTTCTAACAGGCATAGAACCTACTCTTGTATAGACTTTGTGTTAATTAAGGAAACTAGAACACTCTCAGTTAAAGGGGTCCGAACTCATCCAATCTGGATCTCAGACCATGCCCCTATAACCCTGGAGGTGGACTTGAGCACAGAATGGACCAAGAGACCTTGGAGATACAATAACTTAGTTATAGCAAAAAAAGAGGATAAGGAATACATAAGGAAGCAAATCAAACTATACTTTAAAGAAAATAGGCATTCTGTAACTAGTAATACCTTGTGGGATGCGGCGAAGGCAGTGATTAGAGGAGTTTGTATTGGGAAGGAGATCAATATTAAAAAAGAGTGGCACCAAAATAGACAAAAAAAGATTCAGGAGTTGAGAGTGCTCCAGCAACAACAAGCGAGAGGCTATAACCCCCAAAGGCAGACCCAAATTAGAGAACTGAGAAGAGATTTGGACCAGTTAGATGCAATAACTCTGTGGAAAAAAGAGACATTAATTAAAAATGAATTTCGGAGGAATAGTATAAAGTCAGTCCAAAGATTGGTAAAGTACCTACGGGCTAGGAAAGAAAAACAAAGTGTGAAGTGCATAAGAGAAGGCTCCACAGTAACGCAAGGTTCAAGGGAGATTAGGGAGGCCTTTGCAAGATTTTATCAGGACTTATATAAAGAGAAAGAAACGACAAAATTTGAAGAAAGAATACAGCTCACAATAACATTAGAGGACAGACAGAAGCTAGGGAAGGAGATAACAGTACAGGAAATAGAAGAGGTAATTAAGAAATTAAAAAAAGGGAAATCCCCAGGACTAGATGGGTTTACTGCAGAATTCTATAAAGAACTGGTAGAAGTCTTAGCACCAGAACTCCAGATAACGTTTAACGCGATATTGAAAGGAGAACAAGCCCCAGAGTCATGGAGGAAAGCAGAAATAGTGGTCATCCCCAAACCTCAAAAGGATCCAGAAATGGTCGGCTCATACAGACCGATTAGTCTACTTAATCAGGACTATAAGATCTTTCTTAAAATTTTAGCAAATAGACTAAAGGAGGTGATACCGAAAATAGTTAAAGGGGATCAATATGGCTTTGTGAGAGGAAGGAACATAAGCCATCCAATTAGGAACATTCTCAACATAATAGAACATGGCCAAAAAAAAAAGTTTGCCCTCCTTAAGTTGGATGTATATAAGGCCTTCGACACGCTCTCTCACGAATATATATGGAAAATAATGGATGAATATGGGATAGGTGAAAAATTTAAGGGTGCCATACAAGAAGTATATAAGGGAGGGAAAGCAGTGGTAAGGGTTAACGGAGGGCATTCAAGGGAGTTTAGCATACAGAGAGGAGTAAGGCAAGGATGCCCCCTCTCCCCATACATATTTATTATGGGAATTGAGGTCCTAGCAGAAAGAATAAGAAATAGCGGCAGAATAGATGGATACCATATTGGGAGTGAGGAATTAAAGATCAATTTGTTTGCAGATGATATAATGATTGCGCTGCTAAACCCTAAAGAGGGGATTAGAGAAATAAGGACTATATTGGAGGATTTTGAAGCATATTCAGGGCTAAGAGTGAATATGGACAAATCCGAAATTATGTACTTCAATGTCAGTAAAGCAGAGAGAAGAGAAATTGCAAAGATGACAAAAATGGGCCCAGGAGCTAAGTCAATAAAATATTTGGGGATCGAAATCAGGAAGAATTGGAAAAAAACAGGGGAAGGGAACTTCAAAATGGTCTGGAAGAAGATCTGTAAGGACATGAAAAGATGGGCAAATAAAAATTTGAGCATCTCAAACAAAATAAGAGCCGTAAAGATGTTCCTAATTTCTAAGATGATGTATCTATTCCAAACACTCCCAGTAGAATTAAGTATACAACAGTTAGAAAAATGGAATGGAATAATTAGGGAATGGATCTTTGGAAGTAAAAAGCCCAGAATGCAAAAGAAGTTCATTTATAACCCGCAAAATGTATTGGGGTGGGGTGTACCCAATCTAACAGACTATTACGAAGCTTTTAACGTCAAGTCAATGATAGAGATAGGAGAAGATATAGAGCAGAAATGGGTTAGATTGGAAAATGAATTAAATGAAGGAGCTGGGAGGCTGGGTATATTTACAAGAAATGTGAAGAAGGAATACGGCAGAGCGGTGGGACCTAGGAGAACAGCGTTGAAAATATGGGAGAAATGGCAACCAATCTGGTTGAGCAAGCTCTCTGAGTGGGCACCAGTGGAAAGTGTATATGGGGAATCTGACGACCCCCATTGGTGGAAACTACTCCAAGAAAAAGGGTTTGCTAGAATAAGAGATATGTATGGGGAAGGAGGCCGGCTTAAGCCACTACAAACAATAATTGAGACAGTAGGGAAACAGTACTGGTTGAAGGCGACCGGTCTATATAATGCAATAAAAAAGGAGAGGCAAAAGAGGGAGGGGGACTCAGAAGAAGTCGCAGAAATCTTGTACAAAGAAAAGAGGAAGACAAGTAAGGGTCTAGCGGGTAAGATATATAAAATAATGATAACTAATGAGGAGTCAGTAATTAAAAGCACTCAAGCGAGATGGGCTAGAGAGGGACTAACCTCAGAAACAACCTTAAAAAAATTAATGGTGGGGGTCAAAAAGATCAAGTTCGATAAATTTAGAGAAATGGAGCTGAAGTACTTCACCAAATGGTACCGGACGCCAGCCCAGCTAGCTAATATGATATCGGGGATGAGTTCGAACTGCTGGCACTGCAATCAAGCTAAAGGGTGGTACTCACACATGTGGTGGGAATGTGCCAAAGTCCAGGAGTTTTGGAAGGAAATATTAGCCAGAATAAAGGAAAGGACAGGTGTATCAATACCTATAGATGTCAACTTAATGACATTAGGAACCTTAAAGATCGAGAGAATAGAAAGCACATATCAAGAGGTAGTTAAGGCAATGATACTAGCTGGAAAGGCAGTCATAGCATTAGGATGGAAAGACAAGAATAAGTGGACAATGGAGAATTGGAATAACTATCTGTTTGAATATATTCAATCAGATATAGTGACCCTGACAACGGAAGAGAACACCTGGGAGGAAAAGAAGACGCAAACAAGCAAGAAATGGTCATCGTATTTCGATTACATCAAGGAGGACGAAGCCATGAAGGATGCCTATTGGAAACTTCGGATTCTGTGCCCGTGGCTGAAGCAATGAAGAAAGAAGAGCAGGGGGAGGGACTGAGGGGAGGGGGGGGGGGGGAAATCTTGTATCACGGTAGTGGGAAGATTATATGTGTGAAAGCCTGTTGAAATAAAGAGAGGTTAAAAAAAAAAGAAACCAGCCAAAGACTATGAGATGCTGGCTAAAGCCACTCCAGAGGGTCCCCATAGCTTGCTTGCCGGGTGTCACATACTACAGTCACAGGTTTACACTCAAACAAAAGACTCTGGCATCCAGGCCAGACTTGCTGTCTCCAGTATAAAGGGATTAAACCCTCCTATGTGCCAAAGTACAAGGCCCTCATGGAGGATCCAAGTGAAGAGCCATTCTTCTTTGTTCCAACTTCCTCCTTTCCAGCACCCAGGTGACCACTGGTCAAGATAGCCACTAGCATTTGAAATTGACCCTAAACAACCAATCCCTAGCCAACAGGGAGTGTCTTCAGGTTTAAGCCGCCTGGCTTTCCACGCTCATTGCTCGAGAGGTTTTAAAAATACACACACGCTTCTCAGAGCTCTCTCTCTACCTCGCCTACCCCCCCCACCAATGACCTCTCTATACCTGCTTTACCTCTTACGTCCAGCTTACTCTCCCCAATCCTCCTCACCTCGCTTTAAGGCTCCAGTCTGCAGCTGGAGTAACTCACGTGTGCTTAGCCGGCCTAATACGCGTGCTCCCCATTTTCTTTCCATATTCTTTCCCCCGCCCCTTTACCTCCCTCTGGAAGATTTTAAGGAGCTGCACATCAGAGGTAATTATCACCCTCATCAATACCTGCTCATGCAAACATGTTATTTATTTCTAGCCTGCTTTTATTTAGTCTCTTGTATGCCAGCGTGTGTGTGATTGTATGTGTTCTGCTGAATATTATTACACAGTAAACAAAAGATTTATTTTACTCCTGTCTCTCGCCTCTTTACTGAGAAATAGTGTGGCAGCCCATCCTTCGTATACACAGACCAAAGAATCCCAATATTAGAAACTGTCCCAAATGCTCTATTAATTATAGATTAGAGCATTTCGGCTAACACCAGGACTGGCTGACGTCGCTGCAATGTGTCTACCATAGAGTTTTTGTCCAAACACCAGAGCGAGAAGTACAACTGCACTGAGGCCTTCTATCTGCCATCATTCAGTTGGCATCTGTGGCTGAGGCCATATTGGCCATACAGTTTACAGTCACTAAATTTCTCACTGTAGTACAAAATAATAGTGCATATATCAATATGATCTCCATTTCAATTATTTTTATACAACCTTAAATCCTCCAACATTTTATTTTTTTGTTTTAGGCAAAATTTAATAGATTTTCATGCACCCTAAACAGTTCAGTTTTTTCTGATGTGAGAAAAATATTAAAATACTAAAAGTTCATTTTCCCCTTCTATTTTATAATAATAATAATAACAATAACAACAACAATAATAAAATTTCTACCCCACCCTCCCAGCCAAGGCTGGCTCAGGGTGGCTTACATAAAGTCAAAACATAGTTTACAATAAAACATAAAATATAAATTAGATTAAAACAGTTCTAAAACCATTTAGACCACACAGTATAGTAAAGTGTTAGTGACACTGATTTCATAACGTCTGCTGCTATTCAGTTCACTCTTCTCACAGTCGGGTTCTTTGGTCTTCTTTGATTATCCTTCTAGCGGCTAGCTTAGGCTGTTGTTGGAATTCCAAGAAATTGAAACATTTTTGTGGCCCCCAAGAAGAAGTATCTTGGGCCGGAGGCACTGTGCCTAATGGACACGGTTGGTTCTGAGGAAAAGGAGAGGATTCTGAGGAGAAAAGGGAGCTGTAGGAGGAGTGCTGAAGAAAAAGAGACTTGTGAGGGAAAGGAGGGAGAGAGAAGCCATCTGGGTTCTGGTGCAGAGATCAGGAAAACCTCAAGAGAGCTGCAGCTGTACCAAGAGCACCAAGAGGAGCACCAGCCAGCACCACAGAGAGCCACCCAAGCTGCAGCAGACAGAGAAGGAGAGACTCAGAGAAGGCCTCAGAGGGACAGGAAAAGACTCTCATAGCCTCTTTGGTTCCCACTTTCAGTTATGAGGCCCACATTCGAGTTTGCTATGTGTGTGTCCTGCTCTGATGCCCCACCCCTCCACTTTGGATTAAACCCTACTTGTATTTTAAGTTCTACTTGTAAATGGTTGTCAGCTACTGGAGTGTCTGGGAGTTGTTTTTGAATTGTTCCTTTTTTTGCTACTAGCCATCCTTCCTCTTAGGAAGTGGAGGCTAGAGGACCGCAGACACCACTGCTTTCTTTTGTGTAATTCCCCCCCCCTTCATTAACAAACTCAGGTCCTATAAGGTCTTGGTGGGAAAAACTGGGGTTACACAAGTTTTTATTAAGCATCCAATTCTTCTGAAAGTCAATGAATAAATCACAACTCCCAGTTCCAAGTCAACCACATTCTCCATGCACCTGCTTTGAGCTGCCATTTGCAATGTTACAGTGGAGCCCCCAAACACCAAGCCATTCCTTTCTTTCAGCACACATTCCTGACGGGGGGGCTATGATGACAAACCCCCACAGTAGAGCCAAATCTGTTAGGGAGTTAAGCTGGACCTGCATGAATACAATGGACCCTGATAGGTTTTTAAGACAGCTTTCAGATCTAACTCCAAACCAGAATGTCCACCCTCTCACGGACAGTATCTCCTGCTAGGTGGCTCTCCAGAGAACACCCTTCACATTACAGACAAAGGACAATTCTGATATTGGCATAAGAAGCTGATAGTCATTCAGATGTGATTTAACTTCAGTTTGATTTGGAGTTTTGCCCTCCCCAGATCTTAATTCTTCTATATCTTAAATACTACCACTACTATTATAAAAATAATTATTATTCAGTCTGCTGTGACTTCAGCTATCATCAGTATGGCTTATGGGGGGTTTGAACTGCTATATTTATTTCAGTGTCTTTTAATTATTTAATGGTTTTAGCTGTGTTAAACTGTATTAATTTGGGTTTTTTATTTACGCACCCTGATGTTACCCACTCTGAGCCCATTTGGGAAGGGCAGGATATAAATTTAACAAATAAATAAATAAATGGGACATTTTGTGACATCCTCCCGGACCCATAAGGATTCATTATGCAAGGTGCCTGTGGGTTCCTTCCTTGTGGTTTCACCTGGAAACTCCTCAACTCCACTTACTAAATTCTCATAATGAACCTCACAGCCCCCCATCTCCTGCAGGGCCATTTTCCCTCAGGGAAACCTTCCAGCCAACAGATCTACAGTCACCATCTTGCTCTTAATTTTGGCCATCTTGATCGTGGGGGATGCTCAGCAGCTCTATTTAAGGACATCTGCCTTCAGCCTCCTGCTGAGAAGAGGTTTTGGGCCCAAACTAGGAGACTTGGCACAAAGTTAGCCCTGACCTGGCCAGCCTTGCCAGTTGCATAGTGCTTTCTTTCCAGGAACAAGATAGGCACTTTTCTCACCTTCTGCTCCTCCTTTCATATTCACGATGACAGATCCACAATGCTGGAAGCCCCACTTCATCAGAGGCCCACATTTGGTTGCCTGGATAGAGGCCCCCTTGGGCAGTGAAGCCTCTTGGATTGGTGACGCAGCTCCATCTCAGTACGGGAGGAGGCCAAAGGGATGGACATTGAAAATAATGGAAAAGTCACACCCTAAGTGGGGAGAAACAGGATTCTATCGCACAAGTTCCTCAGCTAATGGTGGCCTGTCAGTTGTGGCATCTACCAGCATAGGCAGCTTCAGAGGGGACTACGTCTGGGGCAGAGATGCCCTGTATTCTTGCTGCTTGGCCATGCTGGTGGACCTCCTGATGGCACCTGGGTTTTAGCCAGTGTGTGACACAGAGTGCTGGACTCAATGGGCCATTGGCCTGATACAACATGGCTTCTCTCATGTTCTTATAGGGTGGGGTGAGGAAGAGAAGAGCTGGTAGCCAACCAGTCCCCCTTTACCATGAAAGCCCCCTCCTCAAACACCTTGACTAACTGCTGCTTTGCAGCCACTTTGTGGCTGACGGGGGGGGGGGTGGAGGAAGGAGTAAATAATATTATATTATTGATTATATTTGGTATCACATTATATTAAAAGTTACCAGCCAGCAAGTGGCAACAACCCAAAGCTTGAGAGATCTTTGCAGAGATTTCTCACCCTGTTTTCTTGGAAAGCCTCCTCGAGAGGAACCACCTCGTGGTCTTTGTGCTCCTGGGATAGGCCGCAGACCAGGCAGACGGGGGCTTCGTCCTCCTTGCAGAACAGCTCCAGGGGCTCCCGGTGCTTCTCGCAGCACCGCCCCCTTCCCTTCCGAAGGGCGGAGTTTCTTCACTATTTCCACAAAGTTGGCCAGCTGCTGGTTCGGCCTCAGGCTCTTCGGCTGAGTTGTTCCTCTGCATTGGGGGCAGGCAGGCTCGGCGGCCCCCGGCTCCCCCCAGCTGCGGGTCAGGCAGTCCCAGTAGAAGTTGTGGCCATACTCGGTGAGGATCACCGGGTCCTTGAAAAAGTCCAGGCAGATGGAGCAAGAGGCTTCCTTGCAGAGCTCCTTCAGGGGACCCTCAGCCGCCATGGCTGCCTCGAGGAAGCAGAGAGAGAGAAACCAGCGTTAGTTTCGGTTTCCTGGTTTTCAAAGCAGCGAGGGGGCGTCTCCCTTCCTACAAATGACCGCCCCGGCAAGCAAAGCCAGAGAACCGGCTTGGGGCG
The DNA here is from genome assembly GCA_029375565.1 of Gekko gecko. Taxonomy (NCBI): domain Eukaryota; kingdom Metazoa; phylum Chordata; class Lepidosauria; order Squamata; family Gekkonidae; genus Gekko; species Gekko gecko. Next base: position 27,494,562 of record JAPDNY010000002.1, on the reverse strand, counting down.
GAAGGCAGAAACTTGGGGGGGGGGGGGTCTCCTTTGGCGCTGCATTTGCAGGCGCCTTTGACGGAAGGAAGCCGTTTCCCTCCTCAGCATCCCAGGGGTTTGCCAAACGAGGCGGGTGTTCCCGGGGCCGGCGGGAGACGCTTCCCGGAGTCTCTGGGGCAGGCAGGGGCGGAGAGGGCAGCGCTCACTGAGTCGCCGGGAAACCTCTGCCCCTCCTCCTGTCTGCGGCTGAGGAATCCTGGAACCAAACGGAAGGAGCAGCAGAGCTGTGGCACTCCAAAGGACTGGGGGCACAAGGGATCTCCCTGGGACTGGAGAGGAAGGGAAGGAGACTGTAAGCTGCTCTGAGACTCCCAAGTGAAAAGTAGGGTATAAATCCTTCTTCTCCCCGCTCTGTACCTCTCTGCTCTTATATTCAGAGTCAACCCTGTTCTTGACATTTAGTTTCGCCACTGTTATGTATTGGGACTGAAATATCCCAAGACTGTTCTACTAGAGACTGGCTGAGCTTGAAGCCCTAGAACAATAGTCACCAGGACTCTGGAAGTAACCAATCAAGAAGTAATGTTATGTAAATAGTCTATAGTTGGGAGTGGGGTGTGTTTGAGTGTGGCAATTGCATGTTATTTAAACAAGGGCTGTGGCCCTGGAGTTCAGTCTTGTGCTTGCTGAAATCACAAATAAAGTAGAGCTGATCACTAGTAGTGAGTCTGCTGCTCCATTGAACCCAGTATTTAACAACCACCTTCTGCCCCCCAAGCCCTCCTGTGTTCTCCAACAACTGTTGGAACTGCCTCCCAAGAATGCCTGCCTGATACCTCTCTTACTTCCTTCTGTTTGTTTGGCACACCTGCTTTGTCCCATTTCCCCACAGAAACTGGAAGGAATGTGGGTTTAGAGGGTGGCTGTGTCAGTCAGCAGTAGAAGAGCTACACTCAGATCCAATAGAACCTTAGAAAAGGGGAAAACTTGTTGGTCTCTAAAGTGCCACTGGATTTGAATCTGGCTGGAAGGAATCTATGTTCTTCCCATTTATCCTCGCCTCCACCTTCCTGGGTTTCGAAGAGGTAGAGGAACTAGAGATCAAATTGCCAACATTCGCTGGATTATGGAGAAAGCAAGAGAGTACCAGAAAAACATCTACTTCTGCTTCATTGACTATGCTAAAGCCTTTGATTGTGTGGATCACAATAAATTATGGCAGGTTCTTAAAGAGATGGGAATACCAGACCACCTCACCTGTCTCCTGAGAAACCTGTATAAGGGTCAAGAAGCAACAGTTAGAACCGGATATGGAACAACTGATTGGTTTAGCATAGGAAAAGGAGTACGACAAGGATGTATATTGTCACCTTGCTTATTTAATTTATATGCAGAGTACATCATGCGAAATGCTGGCCTGGATGAATCACAAGCTGGAGTTAAGATTGCTGGGGAAAAGATCAATAACCTCAGATATGCAGACGATACCACTCTGATGGCAGAAAGTGAAGAGGACCTAAAGAGCCTCTTGCTCAGGATGAAAGAGGAGAGTGCAAAAGTGGGCTTGAAGCTCAACATCAAAAAAACTAAGATCATGGCATCTGGCCCCATCACTCCTTGGCAAATAGAAGGGGAAGTTGTAGAAGTAGTGACAGACTTCACGTTCCTAGGATCTCAGATCACTGCAGATGGTGACTGCAGCCATGAAATTAAAAGACGCCTGCTCCTTGGGAGGAAAGCGATGGCAAACCTAAACAGCATGATAAAAAGCAGAGACATCACCTTGCCAACAAAAGTCCGCATGGTCAAAGCAATGGTATTCCCCGTAGTAATGTATGGCTGCGAGAGTTGGACTATAAGGAAGGCCGAGCGCCGAAGAATAGATTCTTTTGAACTATGGTGCTGGAGAAGACTCTTGAGAGTCCCTTGGACTGCAAGGAGATCAAATCAGTCAATCCTAAAAGAAATCAACCCTGACTGTTCCCTGGAAGGCCAGATCCTGAAGCTGAAGCTCAAATACTTTGGCCACCAAATGAGAAGGGGGCATTCACTGGAGAAGACCCTGATGCTGGGAAAGATTGAAGGTCAAAGAAGAAGGGGACGGCAAAGGATGAGATGGTTAGACAGTGTCATCGATGCAACGAACATGAAGTTGAGCAAACTTCAGCGGACCGCGGAAGACAGGAGGGCCTGGCGTAATCTGGTCCATGGGGTCGCGAAGAGTCGGACTCGACTGTGCGACTGAACAACAACAACCACCTTCCTCCCATCCTTTATGGTCAAGGTTACATTGTAAGTTCTCCTTCAGTGGGGAAGTCATCCAAACTGGTTAAGTCACACCTCCTCTTGCTCCAGGCCAGTGCAAATTTCTGTAGATTGTATTGGCTCAGAGTGAGGCTGACCCTCCAGTTTCAATAGCTCTCTTGCTCCAGCAGGACATCTGAGCCTAGCTCTGCTTTCTTGGAGACTCTTGCCTTATATGGAAGATGGAGAAAAGCCTTGACACATTATCAGCCTTAAAAAAGAAAAAAGAGTCCTTTAAGATAAGCCTCTGCCTCCTGAGACTCCAGGCACCAGAGACTGGCCAATGGCAGAAACATCTACAATGCCACAAACTGCCCTCAGTGAGAGACCATTGTGGCAGGCCTCTCCCGCCTGAGGCTTCAGGCATCAGAGACTGGCACGGGCCTCTTTCGGTGCTGCCAGACCCGGGGCTTCAGGTAGCTTCTGCACCTGCCCCCCAAATGTACTGGGAAAATCCAGCAGAGCTCTACTGGGTCTGAACCCAGAGCAGGTCTCTTACCCTGTAAGTATGGAAGACGGCAGGGCCTTGAGGCAGGGCCCCATTGCCGGTCTTAGACAGAAGGGGGAAAACATTGTGGCAAGCCTCTCCCACCTGAGAATTCAGGCATAGGAGACTGGCACAGACCCATCAGTGCTGGCAGACCCGAGGCTTCGGGTCATTCCCCAGCCGGCCCTCAACTGTGCTGAAAACGCCCAACAGAGATCTATTGGGTCTGAACCCTGAGCCGATCTCTTCGAGTCTCTTACCTGTAAGTATGGAATGAGGCAGGGCCCCATTGAGGGTCTTAGAAAAAAGAGGAGACTATTGTGGCAGGCCTCTCCCGCCTGAGGCTTCAGGCACTGGAGACTGGCACAGGCCTGTCAATGCTGCCAGACCAGGCTTTGGGTCATTTCTACAGCCAACCCCTGGCTGCACCGGAAGAACCCAGCAGAGCTCTACTGGGTCCAGCAACCATGAGAAGATTGGAACGACTGGCCTGCCCCAGACAGACTTGGAGGCTTCCAGGCCTACAGGGAGTGAGAGGGTTGGAGCTGAAGGTCAGATCCCCCCCAGAGACATAGGGGCAGTGGGATGACGACCCCCAAGGTGAACAAAGGGCTGATCCAAGCAAATGCTGCAGAGCAAGCCCCCCCCTTCTCTAAGGCCTTTCCCAGAATGGTATCAGCAATTCAGGAAAATTCCAATAGGGCGGCTTGCTCAGGGTTCCCCCCCCGCACTTTTTCTGCCCTCCCTCTTTAGGCCTTTAGTCTGGCCTGGGCCTCTCCCAGCCCTGTGCATATGCAGCCGGGAATCAGGTTGGCCTTTCCGTGGCTAAAAGTACCTGGCCAAGCAGTGGCTGTGGTTGATCTCACCGATAAGGACACCAGCACTGGCAATATCAAGAGCTTTTGAGAGCTAGTCAAAGATGTCCCCCCTTCTTCCTCACCACCCTTGTCACACTTGGGTTGAGGGGTAGAGGGAGCTCTTTTCAACTAAAGGATATATGACAACAAGCTCTGATAAAGAGGAAGGAGAATGGTCTGAAAATTCTCCTAGGCCTCTCTGGCTGGAACATCTGCAGAGATTTAAAAAAGAAAAAAGTGCCTTTGCCTTTTCTTAACTACCAGTTGGATACAAACAAACCCTAGATCATCAGCTTCATCTAATTTAGATATTAGAGGGTTTGAGAAAACATCCAAAGGGGCGCCAAATTTTCCATCTCCAAATTCTTTGATTACATACTAAAGGCAGAGTGGGCAGTTCCAGGCAATGACACTTTCTTGTGGACATAGGGGGATGCTCCAGTAGTAGTCTTACATTCAGGAGCAGTTTTGCCTAAGGCTGTGGCCAACACGTGTACCAATTCAGTGAATAATAATAATAATGAGACGCCCCTAGGGGATCTGGGACTGAGGATGTAGTTCATAGATCTGATTCCTTGGGCCTGCTTCCATGCCAGGCCTTTACAATGGGCTCTTCTCCCTTGTCAGGACACGCACACACAAAAGGGAGCACAGATGTCAAGAAACTGTGTGTCCCTCCCCACACACACACACACACAAAGAAGTCACTAAACTAGTGGTCTTCACAACCAAATCTGACAAGGGAGTCTGTTTTCCTCCAGCCTCCTTACCTGATGGCAGTTATGGCCACCAGTGGTAGGGGCTGGGGAACATACTGCAAGGATCAGGTTGTCCAAGGCAGATGGAGCCTGTTGGAAGATATGAAAGTATGGATTGGCTGGAACTTGTGGCAGTCAGACTAGCACTGTATGCTTTCCAAATCCTATCGAGGAACAGGTATGTGCTAGGGCGCACAGTCAATACTGCAGGCCAAGGCACACAGCAATTGGCAAGGAGACACCAGATCGATGGTGCTCCTCCATGAGGTCAAAATCCTGTTTGTTTGGGCAGGGGGGAAATGGTAGGTCTAAAAAGGGGAACACCTTTACGGTCTTGCAAACCGCCAAGCCAACTGGCTGAGAAGGAAGGAGTTAGATCCAGGAGAATGGAGTCTACAGAAAAGATCTTCTAGCAAAATCACACTTTGTTTCAGGAGCTCTATCTTGGATCCTTTTTGCAACATCAAACTATAACCAAGTTGCCATTCTAATCTAATCATTTTCTATGATTAGAGGGCAAGGGCACACATACTTGTTGTTGATGCAGTGATCTGCTGTTTGCTTTTCCTCTAACACTGATCAGTTGAGTGTCAAAGGAAACAACAGAGGTGATTTTCATATCTCCTTTCTGGCACAGAAGTTTTTGGGTCTCAAATCTAGTGAAGATGTCAGTGTCTCCACCAGTTTTCCCTCTAAGCTGAGTTAGTGTGAGCTAGCTCACAGTTTTTTAGCCTCCGGCTCACACATTTTCCTCTTAGCTCAGGAAGGAGGGCTCCAGGGCAAACTGATTTCTGCAGTAGCCAAATGGCTCGCTCGCAACTTTAATGCCAGTAGCTCACAAAGTAGAATTTTTGCTCACAAGACTCCACAGCTTAGAGGGAACATTGGTCTCCACCATGGAGATTGCAAAGTGATGGGTTCTTGTAAAAGAATCCACTTGCCACCTGGACCCTATTTGACTCCAGCTGACAGCTTAGAGATTGAACTGGTGGATTCAGTAGGACTGGGCCTTCCGAGGTAAGTATGGTGCAGTCCAGAATACCTGCTTCCAGTCGTCTCTATAATCGTACATGGCACACATTCAAACGCGGACCAATACCAAAAAGCTGGATCCACTGAAACTTACAAAGACAAGTTGCAGCACTGGCCTCTATGGGGGACTGCATAAGACTGCCTAATTTTTCTTCTCATAGGCACTTTAAGCTTCCCTGAAAGGAAGCACACAACTGGCACCTCCCATTAGGCATAGGTTGCTTACTGGGATCCTGTCTAAAGTATTACAGGCCTTGAGTGATCCCTCATTTGATCCTTTCAAATCATCAGAATCTAGTCTCCTTTTTGAAAGACTTATTTTTTCTTGCAGAGATAACTTCTGCAAGAAGGATTCCTGAATTGGGGCTTTATTGGCTGGGCCAGATTTGTGTATATTTCACAAGAACTTGGTGTGTCCGCCCTCACCAAAAAGAAAGAGAGCTTTTCTGGGGTCCCGTCGAAGGTAGCATCCAACAGTTCAGCTGGGTTAGGCAATATATGTCCCCAGCCACACGGAACACCCTGGGCCCGGCGGCCCTGCCGGTGGCCCAGCCGGCACCCCCCCCCGGTTGATCAGGTGGTCCCCCCTGGCTGCCCTGGTAGACCTTCTGGGGGCAACCCCGCTGGGACCACTGGGGTGGCCAGCTGCTGTTGGGGCTGCTGGGCAGGTGGCTGAAGCGGTTGTCTCCGATCCAGTTCTTCCCGGATCCCCTCAGCAATCATCTCGGGGATCTTCTGCAGGGACTCCTCTACTAGCCGGAGAAGTCGATCACGGCTTCGTTCTCTCCCCCATCTCTGGGGTTCTGTTGCACCCTCACTCTCCACTGGGTAGGAGCGAGCTTTGGCACCTCCCGTCGCGGTACTCAACTGGAAGAAGGACCTCTCATAACGGCTCTCCCGGAGCGGGGCCCGGGGTGTTAGAGACCACGTCTCCTGTGTCTCAGCTAGCGGCTTTCCCCAGTCTCGTCTCCTCTGAGGATGGGTGGTCACGCTGGCATACGTGCCCCCGAAAGGGTCACCATAGAACCCGCCGAACTTGTCCTCGGGACCCCAGGGCGTGGGTACCGTGGACACCGGGTTCTCTCCTGAGGTTGGCACCGAGGTGGTCGGTGCCGTAGAGGTGGGGACTGTGTCTTGCGACGTAGTCACCTCAATCGGGTTCTCTTCTTCTCCACTCATCTCAGCAGGAGAAAGTTAGAGGAAAGAGGCCCGACAGCAAAGGAGTACTGACAATCTGTCAAGTTCTCCAGATAGTCAGTCAAACACCAGGCTTCATAAGAAGATAGCGTTTATTGAAGACTAAGCATAGAGCTACATGAACACACTCTTTGTCAGTACTACTGGTTAATACAGAACAGCATCAGTTATAGCCCGTTTGAAATGCCCCCCCCCATACTACAAGCCAATGGTTACACCTCGCGCGCGCGCGGCAAAGCATACCTTTAACAGCCCACCAGAAATATCCACAAAGGCCAGAGAGGCCTGGGATCCAAGGCCAGCTGTGGAGATAAGACTCTTCATAGACACAGTAAATTAGAGCGCCTGGAGCCTCTGTGATACTCCTGCATTCCAGCACAGTGAAAGATGTCTTTTCTCCCCTCCCACCTCCAGCAATGGCAGGTTACCTGACATGGTGGTACCCAGGAGGGATCATTCCCTTGTGCCAAAGGTTTTTCCCTTGTCACGTTAACCAGGAGTTGATACTATCATCTTTTTGTCTTATACCATGTTACTCCAATTAGAGAGTCTAGCACAAACTAGACATGTTCAGAGCTCTGTGTGCCTCCTTCATAGGATGGCGCAGATTAGGCTAAAGGATTTTCTGTCTGTGCCTCACAGCTCAGCCTTTAAGTCTGAAGCCACGTATCTGAGAGACATATGAAGTACAAGGCCTAGGACTTCCAAAGGATGTTACGGCCCACTGCACCAGATCTGCAGTAACATAGTGACCTTTTGCACCAGTGTTCTAGTGGAAGAAATCGTTAGAGTTGCATCCTGGTCCACCTTTAATACCTGAGACACACAAGGTGGGACCAGTTAAAATCAGCAGAAGCTACATTTGATAGAAAGGTGTGCAGCATAGTGGTAGAACAGAATAAAAATAAGAACAAGAATCCCACCCAGGTTGTAGCTTGGGCATATAACCTGTTTGGATGGCTTCCCCACTAAAGGAGAACAAAACATTGGAACTTACCTGAAGGTTTCTTCTCTTCAGTGGGGCGAAGTCATCCACACCCCACCCAAAGTAAAATAAAACAGAATAGTCGGACGTAAAATCTGTTATGGAGCTGGGCTATACTAAGACCGGAGGGTCAGCCTCACTCTGAGCCAATACAGTCTACACAATTTGCATTGTCCTGCCTGGAGCGAGAGGAGGTGTAACCTAACCAGTTTGGACGACTTCGCCCCACTGAAGAGAAGAAATCTTCAGGTAAGTTCCAGTGTTTCATTCCTCAGGACAGGAATGTGGTCTCCTGTACTCTGCAAAGTGCCATGCACATGTATGGTCTTTTAAAAATGAATTGATAATGAAAGGACCTGCATTCCTGTCCCTCTGAGCCTGGCAACTGGCAAAAGTGGGAATATGGGAGGGGTGCAATGCCAGATACATCGCCGCTTGGGAAAACCCAGATTCTGAGAGCATAGTAGGATTGCTCTTTGCAATATAATCAAAGGTCTAATTGTGAGAACCCAGGAAGGTAGGAGGTAGCACAGACAGGGAGGGTAGAAAATATCCCTTCCTTTACAAAACAAAGAGGATCTAACACCTTCCTTGACCTATCAGAGCCAGTGTGGTATAGTGATTGACCTCCAACCCAGATTCCAATCTGAACCCTACCATGGAAGCTGGCTTGTTGACCTTGGGACAGTCACACCCTCTCACCCTAACCTACCTCTAAGGGTTATTGTTGTGAGGATAAAATGGAAGACGGGAGAATGATGGAAGCCACTTTGGGGGAAAGGCAAAGGTATAAATGAAATGAAGTCGATAATGAGCCAAACTTAATACTGCAACAAAGGAATAATTTCAGAGAAATCACTATTGGCTGCGTGCAGTAAAAAAGACAGTATGTTTTTCATAGAAGTTCCTATAGGGCTGGGAAAGGTTTTTGTTGTAAATCTGATTTTGGTTACAGTTCACAAAATGGGATGATCATTCTTTCTTAGGCTACATCAGATATTACTCTTAACTCTTTTGACAGGAGACAGAATTGCCCATTCAGTATTTAGACTACCATCAAATACTGGGACAAAGGCAAGTTAGGGGTAGGCCAGTGGGACAGACCTCCAGTTGGCAAGAAAAGAGATGGGTATCTTGCCTGCATCACCAGCCTCTTTTCTCCCTTCACCAGGTGTTGGAGAAAGGAGGCACCCTGGATTTCCCCCTCTTCTTGCAGAGCTGGAACAGTATCAAACATTCAATTCTGAACCTGGTACCTGTGCATATTGAAAAACCCAGACATTTGGCAGACATTTCTCTATAAGCCCAGGGCAACACACCCCCTGCCCAGGTTTGCAGAAAAATCCAAAAGTAATTTTTTTTAAATTAACAATTTTAATGAAAGACTGAGAAACGTCAACCTCTTGCCATGGGATGCCAGCTGCCAGTTTAGAGGTGCGAGGAGCAGCTACCCCAAGAGCTAGGCAGGTAGGGAAGGAGGAAAAGTGAGCCCTACCAAAATCCCCCCCCCATCTCAATATCGGCCTGGTTGGGTGGGCAGCAGAGAAGGAGTTGGAACTGCCACTTCCCTGGCACTGTGGGATGGCACAGAGAAGTGGAGTGCCCACACACCACTACCCAGTAAGCAGACAGGAAGAGGCAGCAGTGGGGGGAGTGCAGGAGTCCATGTCCTCACTACTACTGTGTAATTCAGGCAGGAGGGGATGGCAGCACACAGGGGTCTTTTGGGGGGGAGCGCACCAGAGCGCAGCTCCGGGAGCTCAGGAGTCAAGCCCCGCCCCCAGCCGGGGCCCCGGGGAGTCTTTCAGGCAGCCAAATGTCAATTTCAGCTCCATTATATCCTATGGGCCATTGAAGTCAATGGTGAAAACATAGGGTATATTCTGGGGGCTGAAGGGAGGGGTTTGAGGGAGAGGCTCCAAACTCACAGGGTAGCTGATGGAGCCTCTCCCCAAGATACCCACCAAGTTTCAAGAACATTGGATCAGGGGGTCCAATTTTATGGGCCCCTAAACAGGTTGCCCCTATTCCCTCCATTGTTCTCTATGGTGGGAAAAAAGTAACTTTTTTCCCACCATAGAGAACAATGGAGGAATAGGGGCAACCTGTTTGGGAGCCCATAGAATTGGACCCCTGGTCCAATGTTTTTGAAACTTGGTGAGTATCTTGGAGAGAGACTCCAACAGCTATCCTGTGAGTTTGGAGCCTCTCCCTCAAACCCCTCCCCTCCAGCCCCCAGAATATACCTTATGTTTTCACCATTGACTTCAATGGCCCATAGGATATAATGGGGTCGAATTGCTGTCCTTTCCTTCTCTCCTTTTCCTCTTTCCCTCCTTCTTCTCTTCTCTTCTCTTCTCTTCTTTCTTTCTTTCTTTCCCACCTTCTTCTCTTCTCTTTTTCCTCCTTTCCCTGTTTCCCTCCTTCTTCCCTCTCTTTCTTTCCCTCCCTTTCCTTCTCTTTCTTTCCCTCTTTCCTTCTCTCTACTCTCTCTCTTTCCTCCTTCTGTGGCCCAACTCTCATGAGAAGGAGTTTAAACTTTAAACCCCTTCTCTCTTACCTCCCCCACCCAGACCAGCTGGGGAAGGGAAGGGAGGCTTTTGAAGATGCCTCCCCTCTTTTGCTTCCCCTTCTGACATCACTTCCGGTGATGTCAGGGGGTGTGGCATATGCTAATAGCCTAATAGCTCATTAGCATACCATATGCTAATGAGTTCCTGCAGCTCTTCTTCTACGAAAAGACCCCTGGCAGCACATGAGGTCAACAGGGTGACTGAACAGTGGGTAACAAGGCAACAAGGGTGGGCAGAGGATGGTAACCCCCCCCATGAACCTGATGGATCTCCTGCTTCTTATCAACAGATTTTTCTGAATTCTTGATCACACACTAGTATGATTGTAAACACTGGGGGTCAGTGTGTTGCAGTGCACAGTATGGTGGACTTGAATGGGCAAGGCCTACAAATTCCTGCCCAGCTGTGACGCTCACTAGCTCTTGGCCTAACTTCCCTCACAGAGCCATTGTCAGGATAAAATATGAGCACCCAGTACTTTAGAAACATAGTTGAAGGAATGTGAGACAGCTGCGTGGATGAAAGGGGCTTATAATGATTTCAGGAGGAAAAAATTTAAAGCAACTGTAACCCAGCAGAGTCCTGGCTATGCAAATCCTTCTCCTGATTTTTCTTTCTAACTGGAGAGCTGGGGATGGTTCAGGTCAATAAATGAGAGGGTCCTTGTGGTTTGTCTGACAGTTATGATATTGCCCCCCCCTCCAATTCAACGCAGCCAAGTTTTCAAGGTAACATGATTTTATCATATGCAAAACATCTTTTCAGCCTCTGGTATAACTGAAACAAACGTGCTATGAACTTAGCAAGTTGCAACCTTGATAGGGCAAGGATTTTCATTGCTCTTCAGAAATGGTATGATGAAAAAAGGCAAATCCTAATAGATGGTCCCCAGTAAAACAAAGCAAAGAAAAAGTCCCGAATAGTATTTTGAATGTGTAGAGTCTCTTCTCCCTCTATAGGCTCTGTCGTGGTTCCTCTCAAGCTTGAGAGGAAAGGAGGCTGAAGAGGGCGCAGAGGGTCTATTCAGAGCTCTGCTTTAGAACAAGCCTGTTATTCATTATGATGTGAAAATGTGTTAATTCCTGCTTTCAGAAAGAAGATACAGAAAAAAGGGGAATGTTGGGTAATGGAGGGGAAAATGTCTTAATTTTACTCAGGTTACGCTGTGGTCACACACACTAAATAATCCACTTTCAGTCCACTTTCCAACTGGATTTTGCCAGTTCACATAGTAAAAATCCAGTTGGAAAGTGCTCTGAAAGTGGATTTAGTGTTTGTGACCACAGCCTCAGTTTTGGTGGCTGGAAGCCCGGAGAGGCCTTTACAGGACTCAAAAAAAGGGGTGGGTGGGAGCTCTTGAGAAATAATATTTTCTTCTTGACCTGGTGTAAAAAATGGGTCTTATGGAAAAAAACTGAGGTGGCCTTTTTTACGCACCCAGAAGAAGGGCAGGAGGGTCTCTCCAGAGAAGGAGGCTCCAGAGAACTCGCGGAGAAGGGCTGCTCGGTCAGCATCAAAAAAGGCCACTCGACCCCCATCGTAGTTCACACTGACTCTGATTCCCTTGAGCTCCTTGGACAGGGGAAGGACATAATCTTTTAACTGAGGCTGGTAGCTGCCCCCCCACTTCCCCATTTTCCAGATCCCATCCTCAGGACTAAAGGTGGTGTCTCCCTTCCTCCCCACAGACTTTCTGGCCACCCCCACAGCCCATTCTTCCTCACTTCCCACAAGGACCTCCCAGAAATGGCGGCCTCCTGTGAATCCCTCACGGCCCAGCACAATACCCCATAGGTCAAATCTCTCAGGATTGTCAGGCAGAGCTTGAGCCTTTTCTCCTTCTTGTACACTTTTCTGATCTGCAGATAGGATGAGTTTAGGATGGGCTGTGTCCGGATCCAGTGTCAAATTTGCTGTTGGGGGGAAGGGAGGAGAGAAATGAAGCAGATTCAGCTGGGAGACAAATGGCAGAGTTCTTTGCCACACCCACCTGACACTATTGTTAGTGTCCCAGGTATGTCCGTTCCCTGTGGATCTCCCTGAACTGGTTGGTTGTTTAGACATTTCCCCCACTGTGGCTTGTTCTGTTTCCCTTTTCTTCTTTTTCGTTTTAACCCTTAGCTGGACCTGCACAGGCTCTCCTTCCTTCCCCTGACCTATAGAAGGCAGAACAGGCTTCCTGGGCTTGGAGAGACAGTGAGAACCCAGGTAAATAAAGTCTGTCCCCCATTATCCTCTATCAGAGAAGCACCCTGAGAGAGAAGCACAGATCACGGTGTATCTCATGTACCATCAGGAACAAAATGAAAAATCACATGTGGAAGAGCACTTAACATAAAACATCCTGATCATATAAACATGAGCCGATGCAAGAATGGGTTGAACTTGCAAAGTGGATCTAGTCTTGATCCTAGAGGTATCCCAAGAATGAAACTTCTGCTCAAATCATTAGGAATTCCAAGGGCTACGGTTCAGGATTCGGCGGTTCTTCTCCTTTGGCCAGAATTTCTCCATCTCTGATTGGAATGGGCCTGAAATCTCAGCAAGAGCTAGTTGATGAAGGACTCACAAAAAATATCCTCCTCTAAACCAACCTGTAATTATTTGTTTTAAAATGTATATATCCTTTCCTATCATTCCAGGTGTCTCCCAGAAAGCAAAACCAAAAACACCCCCCATAATAGTTTCTGTGCTTCGCAGCATAGGGAACTGGGGGGGATGGAAGGAGTGTGGGATCTACATTCCCTTAGAACTCTGTGTGTGAATCAGATACCTGTGACTTCTAGAGAGAAGCAGAGGCTTCAGGACCATATTACAGCTGATAGGACAAAAGGAAATGCTTTAGTCAACTGGTGAGTAAAATGTGGAATTTTCTGCCAGAGGCTGCAGTGATGGCCACAGGCATAGATTGCTTTAAAAGGGGGATTAGACAGATTATTGGAGGAGAGAACAAAGTTAGAGTCCAGTGGCATTTTTAAGCTCATACCTTGAATAAAACTTTGCTAGTCCTTTAAGGTGCCACTGGACTCTAACTTTGTTCTCTTGCTACAGACCAACACGGCTGCCCACCTGGATCTATCATCATGGAAGTCTGTCCGTGGCTACTAGTTCTGGTGATTAAGAACATAAGAGAAGCCAATGTTGGACAAGGCCAGTGGCCCATCTAGTCCAACACTCTGTCATACAGTGGCCAAAAATACCAGGTGCCATCAGGAGGTCCACCAGTGGGGCCAGGACACTAGAGCCCTTCACATAAAGGGAACCACCACATTCAGAGGTTTTGAGGGACAAAACAGGAAAGTGCGGGGAATCTTATCAGTGGACAAAAGCCCAAGTAGAAGAACACAGTTTGCGAGGGGAAGCCTTTTAGTTTAGAAATAATTGATTTGTGTAGGAAATATACCTTTCTGCAGGTGAAGTCCAGAATCCAGATTGTCTGAGAAAGTGAATGGAACAGAAAACAAGCAGACAATCAGTTAATATTTTTTTCTCAGTTTTATCTGAAGGGTGAAGTAGCAGCTACTTCAGGGATGAATTCTCCCCCAGATTTTACTGTTGTGTAAATATTCAAATTTGTTTACACTTAATATGACTTTGCTCCCTGTTCCTAATTATGGCTAATGTCGGACTGAGACCAGAAAGGAAAAATGGATCACATTTGGCAAACTGACTCTTAACCACTGAAGCAGACCAAGAGTGATCCTGAACATGGTTATCCAGAAGTCAACTGCGTTGAGTGGCTTCAGACACGCTTCACAGAGAGTATGCTAAGGACTGCAGCCCAAGGATCCAATCCAGAGAAGCTTAGGATGTTCCCACACAGAGATTTTGTTCTGGTTTGGCATCCAATCTGGAACGGGCTTTTGAGGAGACCCACATGACGTTGTCACCTAAGCCTCCATGTTCTGGGATTCCCACTGCTTTCCTCTGTACTTTCCCAAATCCTGTTTGATACAATTTTTGGAATGGTCGCAGTCAAAGGTATTTTTTTCACGCTGTGTGGATAGAAAAGTGTGCATTTCTGAATAGCCCACCTTTTCCTTGCCTCCTCCTCCCAATGGCTGCTATCCCCCCCCCACACTACTTTCTATACTACTAGTCGTTTCTCTGAATTCCCAGCTTTTATTTTTAAAAGTGTCCAAATTTTCTTGTTGTGGAGATACAAAAGGGAAGGTGAATCCTTTATTTCTCTGCCAGGAAAAGGTCTAGAGACACCTGGAAAACCCAGGAAAGCCCCATCTTCTCACTTCTTGGAAGCTAAGCGGGGTCGACTCTGGCAAGTACTTGGATGGGAGACCTCCTTGGAATACCAGCAGTCGGGAAGCAGGGGCAGGCTTTATTCAGCCACCTCTTTAAATATCCTTCGCGCTCCAAGTAGGGGTCAACCACCAGAAGTTGCCATGACTTCCAGGTGCACAAACTCACACACACATGCACATATAAAATACAAAAATATGGAAAAAACCACAAAAAAGGGCTAGAGACTTTTTATTTTAAAAAATCATGGCAGTGGGTCATTATAACGTTATTGTGCTCGAGCTATCAGAATTCCTAAAGGGTCAGGCTGCACATTTCCCCTTATATCTATGCAATGAATTTTTTGAAAAAATTCTTATCTTTTTTTAAAAATGACAATTCTAAATCATGGAAACAGATTTTTATACTGTTATCCTGTGTTAGTGATTAGTCAATTACCAATTATGGGAAAAATCCACCTTAAAGGACTGTGGGGAGAAGGGCAGAACAGACTGGAGAGCAACACGATAGGAGGGGACACAATTTGAGTATTCTTGTCCGGATTAGAGAATGGAAGGAAGGGGACCATCAATGTACATCTCATATGAATTCCCTGTCCACCTGGCCCTGCTAGTGAGTTTGGAAGGTTCCACACTTATATCTGGCCTCACCTCATGACCTCCCTGAAGCTGTGCTTTATTACCTTTCAGCTGCTTCATGACACCTTCCAGTGTGTGAGTGATGTCACAGAAGTCCCAGATCCTCCACTTCAATGCAAGAGGAAAAGTCACTGGATTCTCAAAATTCCCCTCTTTTTCATACCTGGGGACAAACCATGTTAAGCCACCATCCATCCAATCCAGAATTCCCACCAGTAGAGCAAAGGCAGGAATAGGCACATCATATGACATCAGCACACTCAAAAGCATCCATTCTTCCACTCCTTTTAATCGCCTGCAACTTGGGTGAGGCATGGAAACTGCAAGCCCAATAATGTCAGATCATGCTCCTTCCTTCTCTAAAAATGCCTGGGGAAATGTACAGCAGAGAGGCAAAGTTCCCAATCAGCAGCCGTGAAATCCTCTAGTCTAGTCTGAGCAACAGCAACACCTCTAAGTGCCATGTGGTGGCAGGAATGCTGACGGCACAAGCCCCAGCTTCTGCTTCCTCATGAGTAGCCTCCCTCACAGACAGCACACGCTCAAGCGGCCCTCTAGGCAGCCCAGATGCCAATCAAAACACTGGTTGAGCCCAATCCCATTTACTGCCTGCCATTTTGTGAAACTAAAGAGCTGAGGTGACTAAACTCAACTGGTGCATTTCCAAGGGTGGAGGGGCTTGTTTGATAAGTGAAACCACCCCCGCTTCAGCACCAGAATTGTGCCAGAACCTTCTGGAGATGCACAGCCAGGTCTTAACTCTAACACGCACACTGTGCTGTTTGGGGGCATGATTTTCTGGCCATGGGACTGTGTTCATCCAGAGTTGGCCATTTACAAATGGATGGAGATCTGCGGTCCTAGTCACATCTGTTGTGGTCCTGAGCCTAAAGAGTCTCTTCACATGCTACCCAGATCCATTCCAGCATCAGGAGAGTAATGAGAGGGAGAGATGGATCCACTTACCTCTGCAAGGTACTTCGGACATCCTAGAAAAGGGGAAAGAAAGAAAAGTCAATAATGGCCATGGGCCCAATTAGGAAGATCCCCCACCCCTTCAGATCCTGGAGGGCCATGCATTCTAAATCTTTTTATTGTGTGTCCAACTCAAGGATGGGGGCTGGATCATCATAAAATGGGAGAACTTCACGTCAGCAGACAAAATGAAGCCACTGCAGAGGAGAGCAGCATGATCTGTTGCAGCTCTTACACAGAGCCCTGATTTCTGGTTGTCCTGAAGAGGTACCCACCAATCTCTTATTACTTGCATCTGTTACTCATACATACAACCACACACACACACACAAAACATACATGCTTCAGAGATTCCTCCATCCATCTCCTGTAGCTCCCTAACCTCTCAACCAATGGCCATGCCTTCTTCTCCACTGATGTCATCCCTGAGCTTCCCCTGGGCCTTTGGATAGTTACTAACTGCTTAAAATGGTGCCACATTTCCTGCTAAACAACGGATGCACCAGCAAAGGGTACATCAATGCCTTCCCAGAACAGAGGCATCAGTGAACTCCACCCTCCCCACACCACCAACATTATGAGTCACGGCCTCTTGATTCTCAGACTGAGCAAATGAGGGCCCCAGACAACAGCAGAAGCTGAGACAGAGTCTGGAGAGAGCCTTCTCCCCAAGGGGACTCTGGGCTGCTCCTGCCACCCCCTCACCTGCAGGAGATCACCGGGTGGCTGCTGACACTTCTCCTCCACCTCCCAGATGAGGCTTTCCAGAGAGGAGAGTTTGTCAGAGAGTCTGGTCAGGTGCTGGTCCCTGTTTCTTGCCACCTCCTTCTCCACCTCTTCCATCTGGGCCAGCAAACGTTTCTCTTGTTCCTCCAGAAATGTGTGCAGTTGCCTGAACTTGGCTAATGTCTTTTGCTTCTCTCCTGTGGTTTGCTTCTGAGATGGGAAGAGAAGAAAAGCAGGTCAAGGTCAGGAACACAGCCGGTCTCTGCAGTGGGAAGAGGCACTTTAGGAGATCCCTGTCGGAAAGGCACTCTGGCCTTTCACAAAGATCACAGTGATCATAGGAAAGACAAAAGTTCTTGAGGCCCAATTTACACATGAATCTCACTCCAGCTCCCAGAGGGGCTCCTTCAGCCACAGAGAATTAAGTCTCCAGCAGAAGACCCAGAGAGTAGAAGGGGCTTCTTCAGTCCGTTTGTTTCCCCACTAAAATACCCTCCACACGCTGAGCCCCAAACTTCCCAACAAGGGACGATATACAACGGTTGAGTAGAAAGACCACTGGGGAGAAAAAAACTAAGAAGCCCATTTTCCTCAATTGGTCGCCCTATCTAAACTGCAGCTTCCTTGGCTGCATTTTGGGAAAGAAAAAACTTTAGGTGAAAAAATTGACATACCACTGAGTATCCCAAGTACTTTCTCCCCTCTAAGAATTAGCAAATGCTGAAGACCCATTCGCTGAACTCAGGATTGTTGGGGCATATATTGACATTTCCAGGAAACATTTCTTTGAAGTTGAGACACCCTCATCTCTTGTCAGAGACTTCTCCTAGCTTGTAGTGTTGCTGCATGCATACAAATGGGGCCTGGCTACAGGTATTCATCTGCTGACGATTCATTCCACAGCAAAGAGTGCTCTGGGAATTTGATTCTGCCCCAGACAAAAACAGCAGAGAACAACAACATGTTCTAGATCTGGATTTATTTATTTATTCAATTCATACCCCGACCTCCCCACTGAAGCAGGCTCAGGGAGGCTGAACAACAAGGGACAGACTGCCCACCAGGTGGCCCTAAGTAATTACTTATGGGTGCTGGAGGGGAAGGAGCCCCAGGGGTACCAAGAGTGTGCAGGTCCATGGCACTCCCAGCCCTGGTATAACTCTGCTTAGAACTGCAACATTAAGTTCAGCCTTGGGGGGGGGTCCTCATCTGCTGAATACCAACCTTCTGTGAATGAATGTCCAAATTGAAGGGGTGAGGCTCTCACGTGTGTTGATTTCTCTGCTATTTGGGCTTTGATTTCCCCCAAATACTAGTTCCAGAATCTCTTTACTTCCCAGTCAGGGTGACACTTACGAGCAGGTCTTGGCTTTCCTTCTCTACGTCTTCTCTAGATGCCACAATTCTTTCTCTCTCCTTCTTCAGAATCTCCAGATGGCTGCAGAACTGATCCTGGAGAAATGGGGGGAATGAAAACTAAGATTTTTTTTCCATTTTAGAAGTTTATTATAAAACATACAAGAAGCAAAGCTGTTACTAAGGGCCAAACTAGATATAACTGCCCCATGTCTGTAACAGGATCTTCAACAACATTTCCCAAATGCTAAACACAGCAAGCTTTCTCATGGGAATGGTGCCCCACTACAATGCAGAAATGTTCCCAGTGGCCACACTGCTTCCTCAGGGGAGACTGACTCCACGCTTTGCTCACCATTCCACCTGTGCCAAACGAGGGAGGTTTTGCATTAAAAAAAATATTAATACATAGTCAGTATATCACTATGTTGTGTTAACACTACAGAAATATATCATTTAAAAAGATAGCAAAAAGCTCATGCAAGAGAGGGGAAGAATACCAGGTGGGAGGTTAAACAGCACTGGATTGGGGTGGGTGTGTGGAAATGCATACTTTCTGGTCCACGCTTTCCCAAACCCTCTTTGATGATCTTCCAAGAAGCAGCATATCAAAAAAGGGAAAGCTCTGTCTGGAAGCAACCACAGCAGTGGGAAGGAGGGGATTCCTTCCTTCCATAGTGCAGCGGAAGGGCCATGGCTGTGATAAATCATCTGTTTGGCAAACAGAAGGTCCTGAGTTCAAGGCCCAGCATTTCCTGTTGAAATGAATATGTAGCAGTTGATGTAAAAGACCTCCGCCTGGGTCCCTGGAGAGCCACCCACCCTCCAATGTTGTTGTTCTGATTTAAACAGCTACCTCACAGCTGCTGTGTGTGATGGGAGTGGGGGACACACACAGACAGGTACTACAAAACCTGTGCACATTCTCCCCCCAGCCCCAAGGCAAACTCAAGGACGACAACTAAAATTGGGAAAGCAGCATGTGTGTGTTAAAACTGGGAGTCGGGCAGCTGCCCCCTCCAAGTTTGGCCATCGTATTGGCTGGTCAGATTTTCAGACAGCCAGAGAGGAAGGGAGTCCATCTCTCCCTATCACCCCACTTTAGCCTCAGCAGGGGGAAGGAGGCAATGCCCAAGAGAGCCACCTAGCTGGGAAGGAGGCAGCAGAGAGACCAAGAAGAAGAAGGGGAGGATCCAGGGCTCTTCCTCATCAATCATCCTCCATGTTTTTGATTCCCTACCTTGTACTCTTGGGAGGCCTCCTCTAGAGGAAGGGTTTCATGATCCCTGTGCTCCTTGGATCGGTCACAGACCACACAGATGAGGGCTTCATCGTCCTTGCAGAAGAGCTTCAGGGGCTCCTGGTGCTTCTGGCAAATTCTCCTTTTTCGCGCTGCCACGACTGCCTGATGCCCAAAACAAAAAAAAAACCCTGGATGCATTTTTCCTCCTCCAGAACTATAGCTCTCTCTGTACGTACACGTACACACACACACACACATATTAAAAAGCTGGATGTAATCAAATGTACCCCTATGGGTTTGCCCTCTGTTGGAGTTGGGGGGAAGTTGTTTTGTCTGTTGGAGGGAGCTGAAGGAGGGGTACTGAAGAAGAAAGGGAATTCTGAGCAGGGCCACATTATGATTTTCGTAGGCCCTAGATACTTTTTGTCTTCATGGGCCCTGCCCCCTTCCTCCATTAAAAATATTTAAAATTATATTATACAACTACATTGGCATAAAGAACAATATAATCTAGCCTGGATTATATTTGTCTTTATGCTAACAGAGTCAAAGTAGGTATTAAGGTTGCCAGACGCCCTAGGCACAGCTAGACCCCATTGCCGTGCTGCCAATCAGCTGGCCGGCAAGGGGACAACTTACCTCTCAAATGACCCAGGACCAGCTGACATTGCTGCAATGTGTTTACCATGGAGTTTTTGCCCAAATACCAGAGCGAGAAGCACAACTGAGCTGAGGCTAAGTGGGCCTCCTATCTGCCATCATTCAGTCGGCGCCTCTGGCTGAGGGCATTTTGGCCACACAGTTTACAGTCACTTAGTTTCTCATTATAGTACAAAATAATAGTGCATATATCAAAGTGCTCTCTGTTTTATTTTTATATAACTTTAAATCCTTCAACATTTCATTTTATTTTTCAGTTTTAGGCAAAATTTTATAGATTTTCATGCCCCCTAAACATTTTATTTTTTTCTGATGTGAGAAAAACATTAAAACATTTCTTCAACCCTAAAAATTCATTTTCCCCTTCTATTTTAAAAGGAATTGAAACATTTTTGTGAGCCCCTAAAAGTATTGTGGGCCGTGGGCACTGTGACCAATGGATACGTTGGCCCTGGTTCTGAGGAAAAAGAGGGAATCCTGAGGAGATTAGGGAGCTGTAAGGAGGAGTGCCAGCCAGCACCACACAGAGAACCACCCAAGCCGCAGCAGACAGAGAGGGAGTGACTCAGAGAAGGCCTCAGAGAGAGACAGGAAAAGTCTCTCATCGCCTCTTTGGTTCCCACTTTCAGTTGCGATGCCTACATTTGAGTTTGCTATGCATGTGTCCTGCTCTGATGCCCCACCCCTCCACTTGGGATTAAACCCTCCTTGTATTTTAAATTCTACCTGTAAATGGTTGTCAGTGACTGGAGTGTCTGGGAGTTGTTTCTGAAGTGTTCCTTTTTTGCCTACTAGCCCTTCTCCCTCTTAGGAAGTGGAGGCCAGTGGGCTGCAGATGCCACTGCTTTCTTTTTTGTAACCCCCTCCCTTCATTAACAAGGTAAAGGTTTCCCTTGCTCAAAAGCCAGTCGAATTCAATTCTAGGGGGCAGTGCTCATCTCCGTTTCCAAGCAGAAGAGCCAGCGCTGTCCGAAGACTTTTCCGTGGTCATGTGGCCGGCATGACTAGACGCCGAGGTGCACAGAATGCTGTTACCTTCCCACTGAAGTGGTACCTATTTATCTACTTGCAATTTCTTGCTTTCGAACTGCTAGGTTGGCAGGATCTGGGGCCAGAGATGGGAGCTCACTCTGTCACACAGCACTCGGGTCTCTAACTGCTGAACTACCAACCTTCCAGTCTGCAGTTCAGTGTCTTAACCAATGAGTCACCCCCGCCCCTCTTCATTAACAAACTCAGGTCCTATAATGTCTTTCCTCCTCTAGGGTTGGTGGGAAAAATGGGGGTTACACAGGTTTTTATTAAGCCTCCAATTATTTTGAAAGTCAATGAATGAATCACAACTCCCATCTCAGTTCCAGGTCAACCACATTCTCCCTGCACCTGCTTTGAGCTGCCATTTACAGTGTTCCAGTGGAGCCCCCAAACACCACCAACCTATTCCTTTCTTTCAGTGCACATTCCTGGGGGGCTATGATGACAAACCTCCAAAAGTGGATCCAAATCTGTAAGGTGGTGAAGCTGGACCTGCATGAATACGATGGACCCTGAAAGGTTTTTAAGGACCTGTCAGATCTCACTCCAAACTAGAATGTCCCATCTCTTATAGACACCATCTCCTAATGGGTGGCTCTCCTAGCCCTT
>JAPDNY010000002.1:27457405-27472788 GCA_029375565.1 Gekko gecko | reverse complement strand
ACTTCTATGTACTTCGTTCAGTTACGTATTGCTTGAAAACAGGCTGAAAACAGAGGTGATTGTAATGCTATGAGGCTTTGCTTTCATTTTTGGAATCGAGTCTTGCTGTCCCCAGAGAGAAGCCCCTCTCGCTGTCCAGAAGAGTGGAGGCTGCTTGTGAACAGAGTGTAAACATGGAAGCAAGGACAGAAGCAGGAAATGGGAGGAGTGAGCAATTCTGGGGAAGAATTCGGCGGTCCCTGGAAGAGCTGTGGACACCTCGGACGTACAGAGCCAGTTGTTCCAGCAGATCGGCTACCCGGAGGCCAAGGGGCCCGAGAGGTTTGCAACTGCTTCTGTCTATTTAGATATGTCACATTCTCATCCTGCAGTTCCTCAAAGGAGCTCAGAGGGACTTTCCTCCACTCCCTCTTTTTATTTTCACAGCTATTCTGTGAGGTAGGTTGAGCCCATGTTCTTTAAACCCATGGACTGGGACCCTCAGTTTCGGTCAATGAACTGGTCCTGCTGGGTCATGATCCCTAGATTGGGGGGGGGGGGGGCAGCTTCTTGGAAGGATCTTCTGCTGGTGTGTGTGCACTGAGAGCAAATGCGCCACTCTTCTTTGCATGCATGCAGGAGGACTGTGTGACAAAGTCTTGTTAATTCAGTCCCCCTAAGCAAGAGGTTTCCTTTGGTTTTAGGGTTCTCACTCTGGTGGGTACACAACTGCCGGTAGGAAAATGCAGAGTTCAAAGTGTTATTGATACAAATTAAACAGTTTATTGAAAGGCATTACTGCATAATACACTGCAAAAACAAATTGCAACCCAAAACAGATGAACGATACAGGAATGCATGAAAAGGTACGGACAGAAAATCTTCAGTACAATTCAGATAGTTACAAGAAATAAAATAAGCAGATAGATAGGCCGTGTTGAAGTGTGGATAAAGTATAACTCTAAACCAGTTCTATACCAGTGGAGGACACGCTAGATAGTGGAGAGATAAACCACAAACCTTGTAAATATGTTTGAAACAAAAGGTTGCAAATATGAGAAGAAACTTAATGCATACTAGCCAATCTAAATGTTAAACTATGAACTGCCACCCTACCAGCCTTCTGTCCTTCTAGTTTTAGCTCAGTTTCTCAGTGAGCAAGCAAGTTGATGCAGTTGCATGCCTATCCCAAGATCCAGGACGGGTGCAGAGACAGGACTCTCACAGGATTGTGAATCTCTCAGCCCTCAGATTCCTGGGAATTAGGAGGATGGGAGGTCAAAGCAAAGCAGCTTGTGGCCTGGAACTACAACACAGGCCTGTCGAGGCCCAGAGTTCCTTGACCCTTAGAAAGGAAAACCTTTAAAAAACATGCTCCTTCCCTATGGGAAGAACAACAGCTATCAGAATAAAGAACTCTAAAAAATTTAGAAAAAACTGTTCCAGTTTAACAAGCGAATGGACCCCAAGGAGTCCATGCCCCAGAAATAACAGGTAGGTTTGGGACCACAAGCAAATGGATCCCAAGAAGCTAAAATCCCACCCTCACCTGAGGTCTTTATACCTGTTGTTTGATCCAGGGGTGTTCCCAGGGTGGTTCCCACACCCGTAGGGTGGAGAAATAGGTGTGAACATGTAATTTCCCCTCATTTATTGTTTATTTTGACACCTAAGGGACCAAATGTCCCTTTCTCATAACATCTTTCCAATATTCCAAAACGATATGCCAGGTTGAACTCTTCTTATTGGTCGTGAGACTGGCCTCCTTGTTTGTCAGATTTGCAGATGTTCTCATAAGTCTTCAGGCTCAGACAGCAATCAGCAGTGCATGCTGAGCTTTCCATGTTTCAGGCTAGGGTTCAAGGAAAAGTACTCCTGAGAATCATGGTTGTGAATGCTGACAGCTGAGGTGGGGGGGGAGTCTTTCCCCCTCATGTGTGAAATCCAGTCATGGCCTCTCAGCAGCTGCTTAACTTAGCTTAGTTGGCAAAGTTAACACCCTAGTCGACACACTAGTTTCTGGGCTCCTTCAGCTGAATCCACAAATTTGCCCAAAGCCATTGGCGCGGTCACACAAAATGGGATCAAATACCCAGCAATCCGTTTTTCTTTCCACCCCTGTAGGGTCAAACATCATTGAGGTCTTCTCATGGGAGAGGGGCTTCTGTTGTAAAAATCCATTTGAACAAGCTCGAACAAGTTTTAGGCAAGTTTGGGCAAGTTGCCCCCATTAACAAAAGCTCTCCGAATACTAAGAGGTGCTTTCCCAGTATTTTACAGCTACTTGTGGTTAGATGTTCCTCATGGGATGCACAACAGTCACTCGGTGCTTGTACCATTGCAGCCTCAGCAAAAGTCATAATTTCTGATGGCAAACTACACAGAGTCAGAGTCTGAAATCCATTTTGTTCAATGATGGAGGCTGTAACCAGGCCAAATCAGGGCCAAAAAAGGTATTGGATTAACAGGTCTCTTGGAAGTGGAAAGGATTCTTTTCCAGCATGGCTGGGTTCAGAAACCCTCCTCCCTACAAAAGCACTCTTCACTGTCTTGCACTCCCTCCCCCACAAGTCCACACTCCCACCTGGTGATCCTTCAGTGCCCTGCATGTATCCTTGTGTTGTAAAACCCCCGTCATGAGCCTAAGGCTGAGGAATGAGTGGCCTGTAGGCCTCAACGAAGCCTCTGTTTCACAGGGTTCTTTTTGTAGCAGGAACTCCTTTGCATATTAAGCCACACACCCCTAATGTAGCCAATCCTCCAAGAGTTTACAGAGCTCTTCTTACAGGGATTACAGTAAGCTCTTGGAGGATTGGCTACATCAGAGGTGTGTGGCCTAATATGCAAAGGAGTCCCTGCTACAAAAAGAGCCCTGCATAAGCCTGTAGGCCCAGCTGCTAGTTTCCCTGCAGGTTTACATTTCCCAAGCCTCAGAATTAGGCCTGGTAAAAATGGAGGGAAAACTGGCACCAATAGCTATCAAGGAGGGAGAGCTCTGAGAGGGAGCATAAAAGGCCCTTAACAGAGAAGGATGGGATTCACTCCCTGAAGTCTGGCAGTAGTGAGGGCTGCTTTTGGAGGGGGTTGACCCCTTCTCCCCCACGGTGGGGTGAGTGCGGCCTACTAGGGTCAGGTACTGAGACAGGAATAGGAACAAAGTGAAGGAGCCGTCTTAGGGAGCTCGATTGTTTGCCAGTCAGATTCTTTTCTGTGTGTTTTCTGCCCTGTGTAGTTGTAAAGTTCCTGTATTAATTCTGCCCCTTTTATCTGTTGTTTACCGAATTTATATCCTGCCTTTCTGGCCTGACAAAGGCCACCAAGAGCTAACAATTTAAAACACATATGACTTATGACTGTACTTGCTACAATATTTGCCTAATAAACCAGCTCTTGTTCACTCTGCCTGCATTCTACATGTTAAGTCCCATGCCTGTTCCAGATCTGAAGGGGGCAGGAGAAAAGCAGGGGGGCGTGTGGGGAGGGAGGGATCCTTGGAGGGATGCTCTGTCTTGGTCAAACCTACGTGGCCCTGCACCATTCCATGGCAGTCCCACTCTACACGGGAAACTTTTTTTTCTTGGTAGGAAGAGTTCCACACACTGAGGAGTGCTAAATGACCGGCAGGAAGATAGCTCTGATGCAGAGAGAGAAGGCAAGGGAGAGTTTCTGACAGGAGAGAAGGGCCTCTGAACACCCCTGTGCTGCTTGTGTCTCATTATGGCACGCTTCTCAGGATTCCTGTTTAGGGATGCCAACCTCCTGGTTGGAACTTGGGATTTCCTGGAATTATACCTCATTTCCAGACTACAGAGATCAGTTCCTCTGAAGAAAATGGATGCTTTGGAGGGTGGACTCTAGGGCGTTGTACCCCATTGAGGTCCCTGTCCTCCCCAGGCTCCATCCCCAAATCTTGAAGAGTTCCACAACCTGGATCTCACAACCCTAGTCCCCCCATGTCCCTGGCCAGAAAGGATGTGGCAACCCTATTTCCTGTTCCCAACTCTCTTGGAGTTTCCTGGCCTGTGAGTCAGGACTTGATACTGGTGGGGCCATATGTCTGTGCTGGTCTTCCTGTCACAAGATTCTGCTGTCACACAATGGTTTGCAACTTCCTGTCATGTGCTTGCCAATCAGTGTGTCCACTGCGGCTCCCTAGTGATTAAAGCTGGGTCTCAGGTCTGTAAAATTTGAAGACCCAACAATTGAAGGGGAGAGAAAGCGACTAGCCAAAGTTCACGCCGTGATCTTAATGGCTGAGAGGGCTTTTGAACCAGGGTCATAGTCTGACACGTTGATCTTTTGCATGCTTGTTTTTGCTATCAGTGGCTGCCTGCAGAGAAGTATGCAAAGAAGCAGATTCTGGAGCTGGTGATTCTGGAGAAGTTCCTGGCCATCATTCCTCAGGAAATGCAGTGCTGGGTCAGGAAGTGCGACCCTGAGACTTACAACCAGGCAGTGGCCCTGGCAGAAGTCTTCCTGTCGAGGCACCAACAAAAGGAGAAGGAAGTACAGCAAAAGGAGCAGGTGGGAATGTGTTGCCCTTGCAGCTCTGAGAGGTGATGGATGAGCGTGAAAATCATCACTTCTGTTGAGAAAACTTCAGCATGGGGCCTAGATGTTGGTCTAAACTTATCTGAGGTAGCACCACTGCTTGAAATTAGGCAGACATGAACCTGATCAGTCTTCTGAACAGGAAGCCTTTGACAGCCTCCCATAAAAGTTGGGTACAAAGTGTAATGTGTGGTGTTTTTGTAAGGATTGGCCAAGTGCTGACATGTAGGCCAGATTTCCTCCCTTGTTTGTCCCTTCAAAATAGCTTGAGTGGCCATCAGAAACATTCATCAAGTGATGGCTGTCAAATATTCTCACCTTTTAAGTTATTTTAATCCCTTTGTTTTTTAATTCCACCCTGCTCAGGGTGGCATATGTGGTTCTTTCCTCCCCCATTTTGTCTTTGAACAGTGGTTGTGAGGTAAACTTGGCCAAGAGGTGGGGACTGCCCTCAAGGTCACCCAGTGAGTTCCGTGGCTCAGGATGGGTTTGTACTCAAGCCTCACTAATCTAAACACTACTTCCCTGCACTGGGTCTTAATTTTAAAAAGAAGAGTCCAATCTGTGTTTGTACTACTCTGCCAATCTGAATGGATCTTTTGAGAAGTAGGTTTGTTCCTCTATATCTCCCACTGTCAACCTTGTGCAGGGAAGACTGACTAAGATTAGTGTTTACGTATACACTACCCTCTGTCAGTCAGGTTGTGCTCTTGAGTCTGTCCCTGTGAAATATCAGGCTATTAGAAGCCTCTGTTCTGATCAAGATTTATAGGATGTAAGCCTCTGAAAGTCAAAGCTCCATTTGTCAGATACATCACAGTTTTGACTCTCAATAAGGGGCTGTGGCCTAGTGGTAAAGCATCTGCTTGCCATGCAGAAGGTCTGAGGTTCAATCGGCATCTCCAATTAAAGGACCAAGCAGAAGGTGGTATGAATGACTTCTGTCTGAGACCCTGGAGAGCCACCGCCAGTCTGAGTAGACAATTCTGACCTTGACATACCCATGGTGTGATTCAGTAGAAGAAGAAGAGGAAAGTGGATTTATACCCTGCCCTTCACTACCCAAAGGAGTCTCAGTGTAGCTTACAGTCTCCTTTCCCTTCCCCTCCCCACAACAGACACCCTGTGAGGTAGGTGGGGCTGAGAGAGCTCTGAGAGAACTGCTCATGAAAGAACAGCTCTGAGAGAACTTGACACTGACCCAAGGTCACACCAGCAGCTGCATGTGGAGGAGTGGGGAATCAAACCTGGTCCTCCCAGAGTAAAGTCTGCACTCCTAACCACTACACCAAACTGGCTCTTCATGTGATAAATGTGCAATATTATATCCTGGAAATCTTGTTAGTCTTTAAGGTGCTGCTAGCCTTCGAAGGGCTTTTCGTGGTTAGCCAGCAGTCTTAATAAATTTTGATTGCTTTGTCTCCTGTCTTGTCTTAGGTGGAGGATTATAAACATTTATTATCAAATAAGTATGAGATGCAAGTTTTGTATGAGCTGCCATGATTGTTGGTGGTAATGGCTAATTTTAGGAGTGGTTTCTTAAGTTCCTTTTTACTTCGACAGTTTTATGGACTGGGTTTTTATTTTATAGACAGAAGTAAAACAAAAAGTCAAGTGACGCCTTAAAGACTAACAGAAATTTATTCCAGCATCATCTTTTGTGAGTGAGAGCTCACTTGGTCAGGTACACAAAGTGGACAACCATTAGGCCTCTGATGAGTTGAGCTCTGACTCAGGAAAGTTTATGACAGAATAAATGTTGTTAATCTTTAAGGTTGCTGGATTCCTAGCTTGGTTATTCATCTGAAATTATTTTAAAACTAATTGTTTATATTGGCTGCCATGTTTATCGTATGGTGAATCACTTTAATTGTTTTTTCAGCATAAAAGAAGTCTATACATTTGATAAATAAAATTAATGAATCAGGCGTGGTTAAAAAATTCCTTCTTGTGATGATTGTCTCCTGAACAGGGGCCCGTGACCTTTGAAGAGGTGGCTGTGTATTTCTCTGGGGAAGAATGGGCTCTGTTGGATCCGGGCCAGAGAGCTCTCTACAGAGATGTTATGGCAGAGAATTATGGGAATGTGGCCTCTCTAGGTAAGGGTCTCTTTCCCCTGCATGGTCTAGCTGTGTGAGGCCTGCATTCCTCTCCTTGAAATCCCCCCCCCCATACTGGAGTGATGTTGACAATGAAACGGGTTGCTTGTGCCGCATATCCTTTTCAAGTAATGACTGTTGGGTCAGGCACGAATGCGAGTTTATCCACCATCTGAGTCGCTTTCACACATGTTGCCTAGTGCACTTTCAGTGCACTGTGCTGCTTGATTTTACTATGTGAAAAGGGAAAATTGACTTGCAAATGATTGCTAAAGTGGATTGAAAGTGCATTATTCCTTGTGTCAAAGCGTCCCTTGTCTTTTCTAATTAAGCTTCAACTAAGCTTTTTGAAAACCTGGCTTTAAAAACAAAGTTGTTCCATAGCTAAGAACTGAATATAGAATTAGTTCCAAAAATGTGCCTTTGGACCATCGAAAGCTCAACTGAGAACTAAATGCTTCCCTCCCATCCAGAATTGTCTGATCTGATCTAATTTATTACAGCAAGAGCCAGTAAAACAGTACAATTCTGATATAAGAAAGATTAAAACAGTAATAACATAGCAATTGTATAAAAACATTAACAAGAGAAAATTAATAAAATTAGTAAAATAATATAATATTAATAAGATAATCATACAATTTTTTCAGCTAAAATAAGTTTATGTTTCCTAATAGCTAAGAAACAAAATTTTGCCACATTGTAAGTCACTGAGCTCTGGGCATCTTCTAGGAGGAATTTTCTAATAATCAGAGTCTCTTAAGAACATAAGAACATAAGAACATAAGAGAAGCCAATGTTGAATCAGGCCAATGGCCCATCTAGTCCAACACTCTGTCACACAGCGGCCAAAATATATCAGGTGCCATCCGGAGGTCCAGCAGTGGGGCCAGGGCACCAGAAGCCCTCCCACTGCTGCCCCCTCCAGCACCAAGAATAGAGTGCATCACCTGCCCCAGACTGAGAGTTCCCATCCATACCCTGTGGCTAATAGCCACTGGTGGACTTCTGCTCCATATGTTTATCTAATTTCCTCTTGAAACTGTCCATGCTTGTAGCTGCCACGACCTCCTGTGGCAGTGAATTCCATATGTTAATCACTCTTTGGGTGAAGAAGTATTTCCTTTTATCTGTTTTAACCTGACTGCTCAGCAATTTCATAGAGTGCTAAAGAGCCCCAAGCATTTTAACCTTTCTTCATAGGGAAGGTGTTCCAACCCTTTTATCATTCTAGTTGCCCTTCTCTGCACTTTTTCCAGTGCTATAATATCCTTTTTGAGATGTGGTGACCAGAACTGTACACAGTATTCCAAATGAGGTCACACCAATGATTTATACAGGGGCATGATGATACTGGCTGATTTGTTATCAATTCCCTTCCTAATAATCCCCAGCATAGCGTTGGCCTTCTTTATTGCAGCTACACATTGTGTAGACATTTTCAGCGAGTTATCCACTACGACTCCAAGATCTCTCTCTTGGTCAGTCTCTGCCAGATCAGACCCCATCAATGTGTATTTATATTTAGGATTTTTGGCTCCAATGTGCATCACTTTGCACTTGGCCACATTGAACCCCATTTGCCACGTTGACGCCCACTCACCCATCCTCAACAGATCCCTTTGGAGTGCCTCACAATCCTCCCTGGTTTTCACCACCCTGAACAACTTCGTGTCATCTGCAAATTTAGCCACATCACTGCTTACTCCCAATTCCAATTGAAATGAATTGTCATGTAACCTTGTTTCAGATTTTTGAATAGTTGGGGGGGGGGAATCACAGCCATTATGGGGTGTACTTTGCCTAAGTTCAGACCTCACTTTTAACCTTGGCTAAAGAAAAATGCGCATGAACCCCATTTAATACTGGGCTTGCACATGTCTTACTCCTTCCCCTTGCCTCCTTGCATGTAACTCACTCTGGTTATCCTGGATGTGCTAATGCAGGCATGCAGGTGAACCAGACTTAGTCTCCCTCTCCCACCCCGCCCGGGATTCTAAACCAGAGTTGGTCTGAGGCTTAGAATCCTGGTTGGTGGGGGCTGGGGGTGGTGGAATGAGTTCTCATTTCATGTGCATTCTTGTACATCCTGGGATCCAAAGTGAATTTCTGTGATTTTCTGCACAAGAGCATAATATGCATCTAACTGGCAAAAAGCTTGTGTGTGTGTGTGTTTATGCACAGTTTTCTTAAAGGAATGTCTGAAGACATCCCACTGAGTCCTGTGTTTTGAGACAGAAGTTTCTGCCATCCTAAGCAGTAATGCATCCTGCTGAGTTCGGTAAAGTCAGTGGGCAAGCAAGGGTGTAAGTCTGCTTAGGGCTGCGATGCACCACACACTGGTTCAGTGCTGAATGGGAAGGGGAAAGGGATACCCGCCTCTGTGGAGAGTATCGCTGACAATATCCTGATTCCCCCCCCAGGATATAACACCTGTGTGCTGGAATATGAGGAGAACTGTTGGCAGAAAAGATGTGAAGAAGCAGGTGTTGCTGAAAGATTGCTAGAAGGATCTGAAGGGAAATGTTTCTGGGACACTGCAACGCAATCAAAGCCTGAAACAGAGCTGGCGACAGACGGTCACCAGAACGATCATGAGGAGAATAAACCCCAACTAGCCTTGCTTTGGCGGGAAGATGCTGGAAATTTAGAGTTGGACGAAGGACTCCTGAAGCGTGCAAGAACACAAAGGGACCAAGACTGTGAAAACAAACCTTGTCAGCGCGTGAAGTTTGTCAGGAATCCACGAATGGCAGAAAAAGCGTATATTTGTTCATGCTGTGGGCAAATATTCCAAGGGACTTCCGCTTTGCTTGTGCACGAGAGGACTCACATAGCAGAGAAAATATACAAGTGCTTGCAGTGTGGGAGAAATTACTCTTGTCATTCTGACCTCCTTGTACACCAGAAGA
Organism: Gekko gecko; assembly: GCA_029375565.1. Classification (NCBI taxonomy): domain Eukaryota; kingdom Metazoa; phylum Chordata; class Lepidosauria; order Squamata; family Gekkonidae; genus Gekko; species Gekko gecko. The sequence continues at coordinate 27,463,247 of JAPDNY010000002.1, read as the reverse complement.
GCCACGCGGGAGAAGACCCACATCAGTGTGCTTTGGACTGTGGCCGATGCTCTAGTCAGAATGCCCCCCTGCCCCCGCACCAGGGAGCCCATCCGGAAGAGAAGGTAAGCAGGTGCCTCGAATGCGGGAAAAGCTTTGGCAGCAAATGGCAGCTCCATCAGCAAACAAAACCCCATACAAGTGAGAAGCAAAACGAGTGCTCGGAATGTGGGAAAAGGTACAAATGGAAGGCTTCCCTCATGAGGCACTCCGTGCTGAGGAAAAGCCGTATGTGAGCCATGCTCTGAGCTTGGGCCCCACATCTGTATGGGTTCTAAGTCCACAGAGATGAGGGATGTCTTCGCTGCAGTCACAGTGAGAGCAGCTTTAGCCAAAGATCCCGTTTTGTTCCATTCCACCCTGACCAAATCTAAAAGGATTTTTGTGGCACCAGCAAGGCCATGACGGATTTATAGTAGCGAAAGCAGGATTAGCTCGGGAAAATTTATTGCTGCAATAAATCTGCTAGGTTTGGTCACGCATGCAGGAGAATGAAGTGGGAACGCTGGTGCCCTGAACGAGTGGCATTCTGGCTCTAGATGTTTTGTTTTCATTAACAGAACAAACAAACCTCATCTTCCGCTCTCTGCAAGCAGAAAGCTAGCACAGCAGGGAGAAAGCTTCTACTCTTCTTCTTTACTTAAGGTGCTGGCTTTCTCTTTGCAAGGGGTGTTCAACACAGGGAAGCATTCTGAAATGGTGACGCTCCCCTGCAGTTTGATTTTTTTTTTAAATGTTTATCTCGTTTTTCTCCCTAATTGGGGCCCAGAGTGCCTTACCATAACATTCTCCTTTCTTCACTCTATCCTCACACCAAGAAGCTTGCAAGGTAGGTTAGGCTGAGAGAATGTGATAGGCCTAAGGCCATCCAGTGAGAGGCAGAGCAGGGATTCAGACCTTGGTTGTCCTTGTTCAACACTCTAACCACTGTACCAAGATGGCTATCAACTGCAGTTCTTTTCACAGGGAAATATATTAATATATATATATATATTATAGCATTGAAAAAGGGCAACTAAAATGATTAAGGGGATGGTACACCTTCCCTATGAAGGTTAGGGGTCTTTAGCTTGGAGGAATGATGACTGAGGGGGTGACATGACAGAGGTTTACAAGATTATCTATGGGATAGAGAAGGGAGAGAAAGAAGTCCTTTTCTCCCTTTCTCACAATACAAGAACTCGCAGGCATTCAATGAAATTAATGAGCAGTAGGCTTAGAACAGATAAAGGAAGTACTTCTTCACCCCAAAGAGTAATTAACACATGGAATTCACTCCTGCAGAAAGTGTTGGCGGCTACAAGCATAGACAGCTTCAAGAGGGGATTGGATAAACATCTGGAGCAGAGGGCCATCCGTGGCTATTAGCCACAAGGTATAGATGGAACGGTGTGTCTGGGGCAGTGATGCTCTGTATTCTTGGTGCTTGGGGGGGCAACAGTGGGAGGGCTTCTGAAGTTCTGGCCCCACTGGTGGACCTCCTGATGGCACCTGGGTTTTGGCCACTGTGTGACATAAAGTGTTGGACTAGGTGGGCCATTGGCCTGATCCAACATGGCTTCTCTTATGTCTCTGTTCAAATGTGGCACCACAGTCTTTTCCACCTGCTCTGCTTCCCATGATGCTTTAACTATTTTCCTTTCTCTCTTTCAGCCCTCCCTCTCTGGAATAACAAAGAGGTCAGCCATCGCCAAGGAAGTTTCACCTGCAAAGACAGGCCTCTCTGAGCCAAATGAAAGTGCGCCCAAGAGGTTTCGGACTCAGGGGCGGTTGACAAAGGCAGGCAAGGCATGGAAATCTGCAGACAGAGCCAGAGAAGACAAGGCACAGACTGGAGATGCATCGCAACTGCGGTTCCCTTGTGGAAAGGGAGAGAGAACTGCTGACTGCAGTGCCAGGGAAGTGGATGAAGCGTTCTCCGTGGCTGACCGGGATCTTCCTGCTGAGGAGCCCATCCCCTCCTCCGACGATGACACCCCTTCCTCACCTTGCAGATCGATCGCCAGTTCTCTGGATTCCTCGCTGAAAGATGAGCATGTGAACCACGCTCTGGAGCATGATGCTGGTGTCGAGTTGGGAACACTCCCCGTTTTGAAATCTGAACCTGTTCATCACGGGCAGGAGGAATTCAGTGCAGAACACAACACACCTTCCGCGAGTGGAACAGACAATGACCAAGTTGCTGGGGACACCATGATACATTCTAGTATCACGGCAGAGCATGCGAAAGGTGCAGCATGCTCTGAAGCTCCGTATGCGTGGCCAGACCCTGCACAAACACTGCAGTCTGGCAACGAAAGCGCCCCTCTCAGTTTCCACACAAACTTCCACCAGGAAAAAAGGCAGAGTCGATGCAGACGCCTCAGGCCTTCATCAGAAACACTGCGAGTGAAATCTGTGCGCCCGCAGAAGGGTGCCCGGCTGTCTCCGGCATCTTCATGCGCCAGAGGAAGAACGCGTCCTACGTGTGGAAGTTCTTCCGCCGTGCGCCCAACGATAGGTTCGTTGTCGTTTGTCAGGAGTGCCACGCGAGGGTGCGTCTCGGGAAGGAGAACGGATGCGGAAAGGTCGGCACTTCGGCAATGAGGAAGCACATGGAGGTGCATCATTCGAACCTCATTCCTCAGCAGCAGGGCGTGGCTGACTTTGGGACGGCCGGCGCAGCCAGCAAAGTGGCAATAGAAGCTTCCGCGGCTGAGCAGATGTACCATTCTCCAGGAGGACAGTCTCCCTCGCCGTCTTCCGTGATGTGTCACCAGCTTAACATCGAGGAATCGTTTTGCCTCAAGGCCCCCGTCAGTGTGTCAAGTCCTCAGGCAGCTCTCTACACCCGTGGCGTGGCAGCATACCTTGCCGAAGCGATGCTTCCGTTCAGCACGGTGGAGGAGAGGTCGTTTGTCGACCTTTGCGCAGCATTCGCACCACGATGGAGGATTCCATCCAGGCGATATTTTGCCACAAAGGCCATTCCGGCTCTGGCAGAAGACATTAAGGGAGCAGCGTGCCGAGGCATGCGGGGAGCTGTAGGACGGGTAGTCCACTTCACCAGTGGTGTGTGGACGAGCAGCCGGGACAAGTGGTACCTTTGCGTCACCGCACACTGGGTGGGGTGCAATGCCATGGGATCGCTTGAGCACTGGGATGCCACTCTGGCTCTGGAGCCGTTGACACAGAGGCACACCGCAAACCACATCTCAAGCGAACTGCGGTCCTTGGTGGAGGAGTGGTTGTCTCCCCTCGGTCTGAGACTGGGGAGCGTCACGACCGACAATGGTTCAAACTACGTGAAGGCTTTCCGAAATGCGACCTTTGGCCACATCCGATGCATAGCTCACTGCTTGAACCTGGTGGTGACGGCAGCGTTACGGCTGGTGCCAGTGTGTGTCAGGACAGTTGTGGACCTGGCTTGCAAAATTGTCAGTCACTTCCACAACTCTAGCAGTGCACAGGAAGCCCTGAGAAGGATTCAGGTGAGGAGAGGCCTCCCTCAGCATGGGCTTCGCCGAGAGGTTAGCACGCATTGGAACAGCACTTTGCACATGCTCCAGAGACTGTGTGAGCAGAAGGAGGCCATTAATGAGTATGTGCGTGAGAAGGACTACGGTGACCTCCGAGTCCGCCCCGATCAATGGGTTTTAATGCACAACATTGCAGATTTACTATACTCCTTTGACGAGTGCACGGGGCTTTTGAGCCACAGCGATGCCACTCTGGGGACAGTTCTCCCTGTAATCCACGTGATAACAGCTGACGTTCAGGAGAAAATAGCCTCCTTTGCTAGTGGCCCCGTCGCATCCCTGCCGTCAGTGGCCCTCGGGAACACGGTGCTCAAGCAACTGACCAAAAACAAGCAGCTGCGTGCCATGTCCGTCAGCGTTAGGTACCACGCAGCCACGTTTCTCGATCCACGGTTCAGAGACAAAATCAGGAGTTACCTGGGGGAGAGCGCAGAAGAGAATTACAATGCGCTGCATGCCTACATTTTGGAGCAGACAACGCCCTACTGCCGCGAGCGAGCTGCGAACGCACGATGCACTGAGTCTGTGGCGGGGGAAGAGATCGCATCCCAGGACAGACTTTTCTTCGAAAGAGCCCTGCAGAACAGTCAAAGCTCCGTCTTCTCGAGAGGAGTCCTAAAACTGGGTCTCTGTGGCCCTACGCCCCGCCCAGTCAGGCAAAACACATTCCTTGAGCAGGAGCCCGAGGTCAGCGCCCAACAAGAACTTGAAGCCTACGTCGGCGATGAGATTCCAGTGGAGTTCTTGCTGCCCGACAGCAACCCATTGCATTATTGGGAAGGAAAGTGTGGCGTGTGGCCGTGCTTGTCTTCCGTGGCCATCAGCACGCTGGCCTGCCCCCCGACTAGCATTCCCTCCGAGCACCTTTTCTCCACTTCCGGCAACGGCGTGGCAAAGCTTCGGACCCGGCTGTCTCCCACTGGTGTTTCCGCTCTGTCCTTTATACGGTCAAATAAGAAATGGATTACGAGCGAGCACTGCCCCCCAGAATGCACCAGTGATGATTACGCACCTCCTCTGCCTGCTAATGCCACCGTGGCGGAGTACAGCGTGGACGAAGAGGATGCTGTCTCTGTTACACTGGAGCCGCTTGTGCCTGATGAAGCCTCCTGTGAGCTGGAGGAAGACGTGTGACGGCTGTTGCAGGGACTTGGCGTGTTCAGCCCGAGATGATAAATTCTTCTCTCATGAGTTATGGGACGATCAGATCATAAGTAAATGCATGCTTCCAGCGGTGCTGGTTCCCCCCCCCCCCATAAGGCTGAGTACCTGGGAGCAGCAATGGCTGTTCACCACCCGAGTGTCAGTGCCCAGGGGCCCTTCAGCGTTTCCTTTTCTACATATTTTTCACCTCAAGTTTATCCCGGGGACAATTCCGTTTGTGATGTATGCATTTTAGTGATTGACAGTGATTTGAGGTGTTTTGTTGACGTCTCGAGTGATCGCTGTTGTTTCTTCTTAATCCAAAATGAAGCTTGCTTTGAGCAGAGTTCCCTCCCACCCAGGAATTCTGATGAAAGAGGTATTTATTTGTATTTATTTGTTTCAGTGGTTTCTATCCTGCCTTTCTAGCCAGGGTGCATGAGGCAGCTTACAAATGTACAATAAACATTGCTTTTTAAATGATGATAATGACTGCAGGTCATGATGTGTGTGTGTGTGTGAAGTGCTGTCAAATCGCTTGTGACTTACAGCAACCCTATGAGTGAATGACCTCCCAAGCGTCATGTTGTTAGCGGCCTTGCTCTGGTCTTGCAAACTAAGGGCTCTGGCTTCCTTGCTTGAATCAATCCATCTCATATTGAATCTTCCCCTTTTCTTGCTGCCTTCCACTTTTCCTAGCATTATTGTCTTTTTCAGCAAGTCTTATCTTCTCATAATGTGACCAAAGTATGATAGTTTAGTCATTTTAGCTTCTAGGGAGAGGTCAGGCATGCCCCAGTAACCGTAGTAAATTTGCAGTATGGTCCCTGGTGCCTCTTCCTTTTCTGAATCCAGCTTGAACATCTGGCATATCTCATTCCATATATGGTAACAGTCTTTGTTGTAAGATTTTGAGCATCATCTTACTTGTGTGAGAAATTAATGCGATGGTCCGATAGTTGCTGCAGTCTTTGATGTCTCCTTTTTTTCGAAATTGGAGGTCATGATGAGTGATCATTATTCAGTGCTATAATGATTATTTAATGATGTGGTCGTTATTTAATTGTATAAGTGGTCATTATTTAAAGAAGCCTAAAAGCAAATCATGGGATATTCAAGAGGGGGAAGGTAGGGTTTCCAGC
>JAPDNY010000002.1:27443993-27457305 GCA_029375565.1 Gekko gecko | reverse complement strand
GACCTCTAGTGACTGACCCCTATTGGGGGCCTGGAGGGTATTCAAAGAGGTGGCTGAATAAAGCCTGCCCCCGCCTCCCGCCTCTGGCATTCCTTGGAGGTCTCCCATCTAAGTACTTGCCAGAGACTTAGCTTCTGAGATCCGACAAGGTGGAAAGCCACCACAGAAGTCCAGGGTTGGTGTGCAGAGACAGGCAGGGGCAAACCACCTCTGAATGTCTCTTGCCTTGAGAACACTACGGGGTTGCCGTAAGTCAGCTGTGACTTGACTTCACTTTCCACCACCAACCAGCCAACAAGCCACAGCTCATGGAATGGTCCGCATTCACACATTCACACAATCTGGAGTTTCATTAACCTGTGGTTTGGCATGGTATCTGAAGGACTCCAAGAGCTCCATCAGTGGCTATTAGCCCCCAGGGAAAAGAGGGAACACTCTGTCTGGGGCAGTGATGCTCTGTGTTCTTGGTGCTTGGGGGGCAACAGTATGTGGGGGGCTTCAGGAATTCTGGCCCCACTGGTGGATCTCCTGATGGCCACTGTCAGAGACAGGGTGTTGGACTGGATGGGTCTTTGGCCTGATCCAACATGGCTTCTCTTAGGTTCTTAGGCTTACAGCCGACTGTAAGGAGCTTTGCTGTTGTTGACTGAAGCCCAAGAGGCCGAGGAGCACAATCCAGGAGCTGTTCCTGGCCAACCTGTTAGAGCAAATGGAAGCATGGAGCGAACTATTATGTCCATGTTCCCTTTTGCACTATTCTAGACAATGCAGGAAATGTTATTTATTTTTTTATCAATTTAACTTTTACCCCGCCCTCCGGCCAAGGCGGCTCAGGGCGGCGTACATAGAAAACAGTAAAACCAGTATACATTTCAATATAAAACACAATTTCATTTCAGTACAAATACAATTTAAAACCATTTGTACATCATTGGCAGCGCAGTATGATAAAGTGCATCCAAAACATCTTCCACGATGCAACCACTTTTAAATTAATTCATCTGGCAGATCAGCACAGGCCCAGATGATATGGTGCCGCTCCTATTGGAATGCCTGTTGGAAAAACTCCGTTTTCATGGCCCTGTGGAACTGCTGAAGGTCCCGCAGGGCCCTGATCTGGCCAGAGACCTCATTCCAGTGCGCCGGAGCCGCCAGAGAGAATGCCCTCATCCTAGTCGATGTCAGTGTCGATATTCCACCTCAACCAGGGGGGCGTAGTGTTAAGAGTGTCAGACTAGGATGGGGGAGACCTACTGTTAAATAGTGGGGGCTCCATGGATGAGCACGCTCGAGTCTAGTGATGAGCTCAACTGTATTTGTGATTTCAGCAAGAGCAAGACAAAATCCCCAGAGCCTCAGCTCTGTTAAACAGCCTGCAGTTGCCACACCCAATCACACCCCACTCCCAGTGATAGGCTATTTACATAACATCACTACTAGATTGGTTACTTTCAGAATCCTGGCAGGCTATTGTTCTTCTGCCTCAAGCTCAGCCAGTCTCTGGGGTGATTCAATGAGGAATGATTCAATCCCAATACATAATACTTACAATCAATCCCCACTTAGCCATGGAAGCTCACTGGGCCAGTCACTCTCCTTGTCAGCCTAACCTGCCTCAGAGGGTTGTTGTGATGAAGATAAGAGGTTGGATTTATAGCCAACGCTTCACTCAGAGTCTCAGGGCGGCTCACCATCTCCTTTCCTTTCCCCTCCCCACAACAGATACCCTGTGAGGTAGGTGGGGCTGAGACAGCTCTTTTGAGGACTGCCTTTGAGAGAACAGCTTTGAGAGAGAACTTGTGACTGACCCAAGGCCACACCAGCAGCTGCATGTGGAGTAGTGAGGAATCAAACCTGGTCTCCGAGATTAGAGTCTGTGCCCCTAACCACTACACCAAACTGGCTCTCTAAGGATGAAATGGAGATCAATGTCAGCCACCTTGGGCCCTCACTGGGCAAAAAGGTGGAGAAAAAATAAATCAGCCAGTGCCAGGGTGAAGGTCTCTGAGGGACATCCCCTGACCCAGCTCCCCCATGGCTGGTCTTTGCTGGAGATCCCCCTCCCCAGTATTAGCACAGTTTGTCCCCCAGATACCGCCTAGATTGAGGGGCAAGGGATCCTGGGTTCAAGTTCTGACATGCCCTTGTTGGTCATTGGGGAAGCAGGGTCTGTACAGGGTTGCCAGCTCTGGGTTGGGAAATACCTTGGGATTTTGGGGGTGGAGCCTGGGGAGGGTGGGCTTTGGGGAGGGGCCTCACAGCAGGGTATATTGCCATGCATCCCACCCTCGAAAGTAGCTGTTTTCTCCAGGGGAACTGATCTCTGTCATCTGGAAATCAGTTGTAATTCTGGGAGATCTCCAGGCATCACCTGGAGGTTGGCAATTGTAGGTCCACACCCCTCCCCATGGTTGGGCTGGCCAATAAGGGAGCCCTGCCTAGGCGTCTTCCCTTTTCCTGTGGGCCCACCTTTGGAGGTGGACCGATTTTGCTGCCTCTCGTGATCCTGGAAACAGTGCAGACAGGCCAAACTTTCCACAGTGCCTTCTCCTATGTCTAGATTTTTTTAAAGGCTCAGTGAGGGAGGGAGTTAAACCTACCGATGCAGAGCAGAACAGAAAGATGAGTACCCATTTCCTTCCTCACTCAGCCACAGCCAGGCACGTCCAGAGGTGTCCCTGCAGGCATTCAAACCACCGTCTGGTTCACAGCCAGATGCGCCTGCTGACTGATCGCACTGCCGAGGCGACAGCTTGACAGGAGCCAGAGAGGAGCTCTTCCCAGGCAGCCAGCAGAGTGGCGCAGTGGAAGCGTGCTGGGCCCATAACCCAGAGGTCGATGGATCGAAACCATCCTCTGCTATGTGCGGGGCCTCTGCTTTTTAGCCTCCAAAGATTTCCTTCCCCCTTTGCTGCCCTGAGTCAGTGGTTCACAAGACACAGCAATCTTTCTCCCAGAGATGTAGACCACGGTCCATGGTGAACACCCAGGAGCCCCTCCCAAACCACGCCTGGGAAGACCACCATCAGGGAGGATGTACCCCTGCTTCCTGTTTTGCTGCCTTGGTTGATCCAGGGGACAGTGCAGAGAGGCCGATGTTAATTCCGGTTGCCTGGTCCTCCCTGGAAACTGGTGGGAGACTTATTTTGGGAGGGGGCTTGTTGGCCACATGGTGACATCACTTCCTGCGTGCCCAGATGCTGCATCAGCATGTCACTGGCAATGCTGTGGCATTTGGGCAAAAGTCTTGTGGTTTAACTGTAGAGTTTTGCCCAAATGCCAGGGTGTCCTGCAGCAATGTGTTAACATCACTTCCAGGCCCACAGATGGTGACATCAGTGTGTTGAGACACTGCCAATGGCATCCTCCTGATTTCCCACCATTCCCCACCTCACTCCAGCCAACCTGGGTGTGATTCCTGGACAGGAAAGATTTTTGCCCTATGCTGGTGGTTCACTTGATTTCGTCATGTGGTTTTAGCCTGCCAGAAGTTGGAGCACAGAGACTGCTTCCTTGTCTTTCTCCCTGGTGGTCTAGTGGTCAGGATTCAGCGCTCTCACCGCTGTGGCCCGGGTTCGATTCCCGGCCAGGGAAGGTTTTTGCCCTATGCAGCTGGCTCACACACTGATTTCTCAATATGTATTCATTAGCCTATCAGAGGCTGGGATACAGAGACTATTTAGCTGCCTCCCTCCCTGGTGGTCAGGATCTGGCGCTTTCACCACCATGGCTTGGGTTCAATTTCTGGCCATTTTTTTGCCGCACACTGGTGGTTCACCTGATTTCTTTGTGTGGTTTTAGCCTACCAGAAGTTAGAGCACAGAGACTGCTTCCTTGTCTTTCTCCCTGGTGGTCTAGTGGTCAGGATTCAGCGCTCTCACCGCTGCGGCCCGGGTTCAATTCCCGGCCAGGGAAGGCTTTTGCCCTACGCAGCTGGCTCACACACTGATTTCTCAATATGTCTTTATTAGCCTATCAGAGGCTGGGGTACAGAGACTATTTAGCTGCCTCCCTCCCTGGTGGTCTAGTGGTCAGGATCTGGCGCTTTCACCACGACTTGGATTCAATTCCTGGCCAATTTTTTGCCCTACACTGGTGGTTCACCTGATTTCTTTGTGTGGTTTTAGCCTACCAGAAGTTGGAGCACAGAGCCTACTTCCTTGTCTTTCTCCCTGGTGGTCTAGTGGTCAGGATTCAGCGCTCTCACCGCTGCGGCCCGGGTTCGATTCCCGGCCAGGGAAGCCTTTTGCCCTATGCAGCTGGCTCATACACTGATTTCTCAGTATATATTTATTAGCCTATCAGAGGCTGGAGTACAGAGACCACTTAGCTGCCTCCCTCCCTAGTGGTCTAGTGGTCAGGATCTGGCACTTTCACCACCATGGCCCGGGTTCAATTCCTGGCCAGGGAAGGTTTTTGCCCTACTCAGGTGCCTCTCACTCAGCCTTTGATTTCTCAATATGTATTTATTAGCCTATCAGAGGCTGGGGTGCAGAGATGATTTGATTGCCTCTCCCCCAAGGAAAAATCTGTATAACCTATATCAAGGACAATGACACCCTGAAATGCATAATATGGGGTGTGTGTGAAAAACTAAAAAAATGTAGGCATGAAGTACATAATCACACAAACACACAAACACTGCTGTAATCTCAGTGACCCTTTTCTAGCTCAGTCAAGAGGTTCTAATCCAGTTCAGTCTCTGGAGGGAGTTTCCAGTCAGGTGTATCACAACCTTGTACCTAGAATTTCTGCTTCTAGCCTGGAGGTTTCACTGTGGTATCTGTGTGTGAGGTGTTATTAAAAAAACACCTTAAAAGTTCTCCCAGACTTTTATTTACACAAAACCTGGGTTCTCCCAACCCCAATCCTCTTTCTTTTAAGAAAATAAAAGTCTAACTCCCCCCACCCCCGTTACAGGTACATTTATATTTTCCTTCTCAGGAAGAGACATCATGAACTCCGTATAATAATAAAGCTCAGTGCAAGGGTCACTTCATCTTTATTTTGAGCATCGTATAGTAGTTCCTTGGCTCCTCCTCACTCGTTGACCAGAAGTCTGATCTCCAACGGCAAGGCTTTCCACAGTCACAGTGGACCTTCTGGATCTATCCCCCTCAGGTTTTATTTTAAAAAAGATTGACACGATTTGCATGCCACCAAGCTGAATGCTGTCGTGTATATCTACTTAGCTTATTTATAGGCTACCTTTCTCAGTTACGCCTGTGTCACACTGCAGGAAAACAGAGGGTATTTGTTTTATGCCTGACAGGCCACCGTACACGGCTAGTGACTTGTGTTTAGCAGGTGGGTCACAAGTTGTTCCGGCCCATTCTAGGCCCCCCTGCAAGACAAGTCAGAATTGGAAGATGGTTTCTGCACGGTGTGGCAGTCAGACGACGTTATCCCCCTCTCTCGGAGAGAAACCTTTGATTCCTGGATAAAATGTTCCGGCCGTGTTCCGAGCTGTTCTCTTCCTCAGTGAGAGCTGTCTTACACTGAACGAGGCTCTCCCTGCCACGAGACTCTGTCCCCCTCCCAACCCAGCTTAATCACTCATAGTTCTCCCCTGGGCATACCCTGTCAAGACCTTTAGGGGCGGAGGGGCCAGAGACGGTTCTCCTCCCTTTGGAGCAATGACACGGTTCCTCCCACCCGCCGTCGGTTTTTTCACACACAGCAAAGTGCAGTTTCCCAACACGACGTAGCCCACCGCCGGAGTGTTCAAATGGCTTCCCTTTCCACAGGTCTCCCTCTCGTGCTGGACCAGGGAGGCCCTGCGCCGGTAACTTTTCCCGCAGTCTTTGCAAATGTAGGGCCTCTCGCCTGTGTGTACCCTCTTGTGTTGGCTGAGGTTGGAGCTGGTGCTGAAGCTCTTCCCGCAGTCTGCACACTTGTGGGGCCTCTCCCCAGTGTGGATTTTCACATGCCTGCGCAGCTGGGACTGGCACGGCCACCTTTTCCCACAGTACGAGCATTCGTAGGACTGAGTCTTTGGAGGCGGACCGAGGTCCAGACTCGGACTGAAGCTTTTCCCGCACTCAGCCTCGGGGACCTTCACTCGGGAAGGGCTCTCATTTAAGCTTCCGTCATCTTCCTCCCTGCAGTCAGAGTCTCTCTGCAGCGTCTTCCCTGGACAATCCTCTGGGGCCCGTTTTGACCCCCTTGACTTCCCAGTGCTCCATCCCCTAAACAAACACGGACGGGGGCCCCCTTGTGCTTTTCCAAAGAGGTTTCGCAGCCTCCAGCTGGCCTGGCTCCCCCTGGTGGAAGGTCCTGCCCTTCCTTCTCGATCTCTCGGCCAAAAGGAAAATCCTGCCTCAGTTTCCCTCCCACCCACTCCGTAAGCCTTGTGTCAGCTTCCACGTGCACGGGTCCCTCGGGAGGAAGATTCTCCGCCTCGTTCTCAATCATCTGCCCATCGCATACTGGAATGGAAACAGAAAACCATTAGCTGTTTTCCTCCTCTTCCACCCCACCCTTCTTTTAAAGAGCTCAGGAAAAATGTACAGGATCAATTTACCCTTCCTCCCTCAATCCTCACATCAGTCCTGTGATTTACCTCAGGGCGCATGGATGTGCTCAGCCTAGGATCACACAGTAAATTGTATTTTTGCATGCGGATTTTTAACCTCTATCTGGAGTCTCTCCAGCATTAAGTAGTGTTTTTCAAGCACTGGTCTAGGAACGAGTTCAAATCCCTGCTCTGCCATGGAGGCTCGCTGGGTGGCTTGAGGCCAGTCACTGTCTCTCAGCCTAAACTATCTCACAGGCTTGTCAGGATAGATTTAGGTGGGCAGCAGTGTTCCCTCTAAGCTGTTGTTGTGTCGTCCTGTGCGGGAACACATCCAGCCCGCCCTAAAGGAACTGCACGGGCTGCCAATAGCATACCGGATTCGATTCAAGGTGCTGGTTATGACCTTTAAAGTCCTTTATGGCCAGAGACCGGTGTCCCGTCTCCCCGCGGCGCCGCCCCAACGCGGAGCCGCGGCGGGGAGACGAGACGGGGCGCGGGGAGGCCGCTGCGCCCGCGCCACGTCTCCCCGAGAGCTTGAGGGGGCGACGTGGAGGAAATGCAGCAACGCCAGTGCGCCCGGGACCGCGGCCTCCCAAGGGCCAGGCGAGGCGGCGCGGGGAGGACGCGGCGACGCCGTTGTACCTGGGGCCGCGTCTGAAACCTTGCCCGGCCTGGGCGGAACAGGCGCGGGGAAGGAGAAAGGCCAGCTGCCGGCCCCAGGTGCAGGGGCTCGGGCGGTACTGTGGTTTAGGGACTGCCCACCCCTGCCAGCCCAGCCTCCCAGAGCTCGGGGATGGGAACAAGCCTGGGGGAGGACCCGCTGGGGGGGCGTCTAGGGGGCTCACAAACGGTTGGAAACCAAGCCCTCTCCGCCGGGGCGTGCACGAAAGCAGCCCCGCGAGCCCCGCTATCCCCTTGCGCTGATTCCACCCCAGAACAATCTCCTTACCTGCTCCTCTGCTCCAACAGACCCCATCAGAAGGGCCAACAGGATACAGCCAACACCCAACTGTGGAGATCGAAAGGGGTGGAGCCCAACACCCTTAAAGGGGACACCTGAGAGCCAATGAATGGAAAGAAGCAAGCTGACAGACAAGCCCAGGAGCCAATGAAACCCTGATAAAGGAGGGAGGGCGGGGTAAGGTGTGGTGGAAGGGAATAAAAGAGGGGTAGAATGCCAGAGCCGGGGAGGAGAGAAGGAGTCTGGAGAGAGAGAGCCTGCACCGCTAGATAGAGTGACTGAGGCCTCTCTTTGCGCCTACTCCAAGGAGAAGCGGACGCTTAAGGTGACGGAACCTGAGGTCCCTCTCGCATCTGAGGCTTGTGGCAGAACCTCTGTGGCATTCTCCTTCGGCCGGCCTGCCCGGGAGCCCCGCCGGCCCTCCCAGACTGGACCAGGGGCGCGACAACGTGGTGGAGAATGCGGGCACGCCGACCCTGCTAGGTAGGCCACGCCCGTACCTACCAACCCCCATAGGTTGGCAACCTCCCCAATTGCGGGTGACACCTACTGTAGGGAGCGCTACCACGGCTTCCTCGAGCGACGACTCATCAGGGTCCGACGACAGCCAGGCCGGAGCCCCCGTGGCCCCCTCCGCTATGGATCTCCAGCAGTTCGGGCAGTGGCTCACGGAGCACAACACACGGCTGCTGCGAGAAGTAGCACAGCAGCAACAAGATGCTCAGACATCCCTGGTCCGAGATCTCCAACAGACTCTAGCATCCGGTGCCCGGGGTACCGATGGAGGCGGAGGAACCCGACCCGATGGGAACTGGCCTAGTCGCGGTTCTTGGATCCCCTTGACTAAGCTGACGGCCGATGACGACATTGAAGCTTACCTAGAGTCCTTTGAACGAGCCGCGGAGGCTGCTCGCTGGCCCGCCGCCCAGTGGCCTTTTATTCTGGGGCCCTATTTGACGGGGGAGGCACAGGCCGCCGTGAAAAGCTTAACCAAAGAAGAGGCCTCTGATTACAACACGGTGAAGGCCGCCATTCTGGACCGCTTTACAATCACACCAGAAACCTCCCGGCAAAAATTCCGAGCGCTGACATGGCATCCCGGGGATCGCCCCCGAAGCACCCTGGCTGCCCTGAAAGACGCAGCTACACGCTGGTTACGTCCAAAAACCGACGAGGCCCGTCGGATCGTAGAACAAGTGGTTCTAGAACAGCTATTACAGATACTGCCCCCCCGTGTGAGACATTGGATCGCGTGCTGGCAACCCCAAACGCTGGCTGATGCGGTTGACTTATGGGAGAACTTTGTGGCAGCAGAAGGTACTGTGGCCCGGCGAGAAGAACTAAAGCCTCGCGAGACGCCCAGCAAGGCCGGGGGCGAAAAGGGGCCAAGGGGTCCGGAGGGTCCCCGGGAGGGAGAGCTCGCCCTCCGTTCTTAATGCGGGGCCATTCCGGAGGGAACACGCCCCGGTGGGTTGCCCCTCCAGGCCCGATGAAGGGCCGAGGTCTGCCTGAAGCCCAGAGGCCGGGCGATGGAAGACTCCCGGGGACACGGGGCAGTGAAGTGGGGCCGTGCTATACATGCGGCCAAATGGGCCACCTACGACGGGATTGTCCCATGATGGAATGTGATATCGGGTGGGAATCCTCGCTCCAAGTCACTGCGCCGGGGAGAGGTCTTCCCCTTTTGTCGTGAGAGTCACCATCGCCAACCATGAGGTTCCTGCCTTGCTGGATAGTGGTAGCTCCATATCCATGGTGCGAGCGGATTACATACCGGAGAAGCTGCCCTTCGTACGGGAAACCGAGGTCGCTTGCTTCCATGGACATCGGGAACGTTGCCCCGTGGTGGTGGTACCCATCCAGTATCAGAGTCGCACATATCACTTGCCCATGGCCCGGGTTAGAATGTTGCCCTTCCCCGTGTTATTGGGGGCGCGATGCCCCGGACTTTCTGCCCATTCTGGCCCAGCAGGCCGGCAAGCCCTCTGCCTGGGCGGCACCTGCCTCGGAGGAGGCGGTGGAGGCTGACCAAACTGACGACTGGACGGGGGAACCCCGACCAGAGGATCCGGAGTTGGCGACCCTGCAACAAGAGGACCCCACACTCGAGGCACTACGAGGTCGGACCGCGGTAAGCGAGGGGCAAGTCATAGACGCACGGTTAGGCCAACGGGGATCCCGTATTGTACGGGAGGGAGGGATCTGGTTCCGAGAGTGTTTGGTAAGGGGGACGGTTCGTCGGCAAGTGCTGGTACCGCAAGCGTACCGCCAAAAGGTACTGGAGCAAGCACACGACCCACCTTGGGCGGGACATCAAGGAATTGCCAACACCCTGAAGCGGGTGTTGGAACGGTTTTTGGCCCTCAGTGTCCAAGGATGTTACCCGTTTTGTGAAGACCTGCGGATTATGTCAGAAGACCACATCACGTCCAGCACCGAGGGCCCCCTACAACCCGTCCGCTTCGAGGGCCGTCCGTTTGAACGGGTCGCCATGGACTTTATTGGCCCATTGACTCGTACCGCCAGGGGGGCCAGATACATTCTGGTCCTCATGGATTATACAACAAGGTATCCAGAAGCCATACCCCTGCCCAGCATGAAAAG
The DNA here is from genome assembly GCA_029375565.1 of Gekko gecko. Classification (NCBI taxonomy): domain Eukaryota; kingdom Metazoa; phylum Chordata; class Lepidosauria; order Squamata; family Gekkonidae; genus Gekko; species Gekko gecko. Next base: position 27,447,223 of record JAPDNY010000002.1, on the reverse strand, counting down.
CGCTGGGGTGGCCCGCGCTCTTATGAGATTCTTCTCCCACGTCGGATTACCTCGCGAAATCTTGACGGACCGAGGCAAACCCTTCACTGCTGATTTTATGGCCAAAGTTTGTGATGCTTTACACATCCGGCAACTCTTCACGGCCGCATATCATCCTCAGACAGACGGCCTAGTAGAGCGGATGAATCAGACTATCAAAGGGATGTTACGCCGCTTATCACATGACCATGCCCAGGCCTGGGACTTATATCTTGATCCCTTACTATTGGCCCTGAGAGAGACACCCCAAGCGTCTACCGGTTACTCTCCTTTCGAGTTGGTATATGGTTGGAACCCCAGGGGGATTCTTAGCTTGCTAGAAGAGCAATGGGTCCCAACTGGCCCAGGAAAATCGCAAACTACCGAAGACCACGTACAGCAGTTGAGGGAACGTCTGGAAACCACTAGGGCTTTGGCTAGTCGTAACCTGGAGCAAGCCCAAGAACAGTATAAAAGACGGTATGATGTAGGTACTCGGACCCGGACCTTACAACCCGGCTCTCTGGTCCTCGTGGCTAGCAGGGTCATGCCAAAGAACAAAGGGGACCCCTGGGTTGGCCCGTTCAGGGTCCTACGGGCTTTAGGCCCTGTGACATATGTTATCCAGTGTGGACGGACAAGCCGCCAGGCTAAGACTCTTCACATCAATGATCTAAAGGAATGGGTAGAGAGAGACGCCTCAAAGGAACCGGCCTCCGCCCCATGTCTGCTCGCCGGACGTCCCGGAGAAGTGGAGATCCAAGAGATTCCCCGACATACGGCGGAGGACACCCCAGTAGAACCGGTACTGGATGGGGGACTTACCGCACAACAAAAGGCGAAGCCCGCCGGGTTATAGCAAGTTGTCCCCCAGTATTCTCGTCCGAGCCCGGCTGCACTCATCTGACGGAGCATTGCATCCCTACCCCCGAAGGGGTGGTAGTCCGCTGCCCCTGGCGCCCCATCCCCTATAAGCGACAAGGCATAATTGACCAAGAGGTAAGCGACATGCTCCGCCTCGGCGTCATAGAACCGTCCCAGAGCCCGTGGAGGAGTCCGGTCGTCCTAGTCCCAAAGCCCGACGGAAGTGTACGGTTCTGCATCGACTACCGAGAGGTGAATCGTGTTGCCTTGTTCGACGCCTACCCCATGCCACGGGCTGAACATCTAATCGACCAGCTGGGAAAGGCTCAATACCTCTCGGCCCTAGATTTAACAAAAGGGTATTGGCAAATCCCAGTACGCCAAGGGGACAGAGCAAAGACCGCCTTCGCGACCAGCCAAGGTCTTTTTCAATTCCGACGGATGCCCTTTGGTCTTCACGGGGCGGCCGCAACCTTTCAGCGATTGGTTGACCAGGCCCTCGCACACTGTAGCCACTTCGCCTGGGCATACATAGATGACATTATAATCTGTAGCCCAGACTGGGAAACCCATCTGAAACACCTTCAGCAAGTCCTAGAGGCTATCAGTGCGGCCGGACTAACAGCTAACCCGAAGAAAAGCCGCGTCGGCTTCCGGGAATTGAAATACCTGGGATACCAGGTGGGGAGAGGCATCCTGCGACCGTTACCTGACAAGGTAGAAATGCTAGAAAACGTCCCTGCCCCTACAACCAAGAAACAACTCCGCCGGTTCTTGGGGTTCGTGGGGTACTATAGCAAGTTTATCCCCCACTTTGCCTCCCGTGCAGCCCCGCTGACTGACAGCCTTGGTAAACAGCACCCAAACCGGATCGTCTGGACCCCGGAGCGCCAGACTGCTTTTAGAGACTCTACGCCGTAGCCTCTCGGCCGACCCCGTGTTACACAACCCTGATTTCGACTATCCGTTCATCCTTCAGACAGATGCTTCCAACTCGGGCCTCGGGGCCGTCCTCTCACAGAGGGTGGCAGGAGAAGAACGCCCTGTCCTTTTTCTCAGTAGAAAACTGCAGGCGGCAGAAAAAGGGTACGCCACGATCGAAAAAGAAGCGTTGGCCGTCAAGTGGGCAGTGGGGGCCCTTCAATTCTATCTTGCGGACAACCCGTTCCACTTGGTGGTCGATCATGCCCCCTGGTGTGGATGGCTCGGGCCAAAGGCCATAATGCCCGAGTATTACGATGGTACCTGTCGCTGCTCCCCTTCAGGTTCACCATACAACATCGTGCAGGACGTGAGCATCTGAATGCCGACTTCTTATCCCGCCTCCATGAAGAGGACCCGGACAACAAATCTCCCGGGGAGGGGGTGTGTCCCGTCTCCCCGCGGCGCCGCCCCAACGCGGAGCCGCGGCGGGGAGACGAGACGGGGCGCGGGGAGGCCGCTGCGCCCCGCGCCACGTCTCCCGAGAGCTTGAGGGGGCGACGTGGAGGAAATGCAGCAACGCCAGTGCGCCCGGGACCGCGGCCTCCCAAGGGCCAGGCGAGGCGGCGCGGGGAGGACGCGACGACGCCGTTGTACCTGGGGCCGCGTCTGGAAACCTTGCCCGGCCTGGGCGGAACAGGCGCGGGGAAGGAGAAAGGCCAGCTGCCGGCCCCAGGTGCAGGGGCTCGGGCGGTACTGTGGTTTAGGGACTGCCCACCCCTGCCAGCCCAGCCTCCCAGAGCTCGGGGATGGGAACAAGCCTGGGGGAGGACCCGCTGGGGGGGCGTCTAGGGGGGCTCACAAACGGTTGGAAACCAAGCCCTCTCCGCCGGGGCGTGCACGAAAGCAGCCCCGCGAGCCCCGCTATCCCCTTGCGCTGATTCCACCCCAGAACAATCTCCTTACCTGCTCCTCTGCTCCAACAGACCCCATCAGAAGGGCCAACAGGATACAGCCAACACCCAACTGTGGAGATCGAAAGGGGTGGAGCCCAACACCCTTAAAGGGGACACCTGAGAGCCAATGAATGGAAAGAAGCAAGCTGACAGACAAGCCCAGGAGCCAATGAAACCCTGATAAAGGAGGGAGGGCGGGGTAAGGTGTGGTGGAAGGGAATAAAAAGAGGGGTAGAATGCCAGAGCCGGGGAGGAGAGAAGGAGTCTGGAGAGAGAGAGCCTGCACCGCTAGATAGAGTGACTGAGGCCTCTCTTTGCGCCTACTCCAAGGAGAAGCGGACGCTTAAGGTGACGGAACCTGAGGTCCCTCTCGCATCTGAGGCTTGTGGCAGAACCTCTGTGGCATTCTCCTTCGGCCGGCCTGCCCGGGGAGCCCCGCCGGCCCTCCCAGACTGGACCAGGGGCGCGACA